>JAQZBX010101139.1:0-11289 GCA_029593785.1 Cabassous unicinctus | reverse complement strand
GTTGAAGCAAATTTCTAGTCTGGCGTGAGAAGATTTCAAAATCTAAAGATCCATCTGTTTCTTCAGATGTGTAACAAATCAGTAAGTGAGTAAATATAATGTTTCCCATTTTCATTTTCCAAACAGGAGATTTTGTTTTCAACTTGGCCAGGCTTTGGAGTCCAGTCTATATTCTAAGAATCAAAAACCTTATTATATCATGAAATACTTTGTGTTTCCTCATTATTATGCCTCTTCTAACCTTTGCAAGTCCTTCTTAAATATTTGCCTCAAAAAGTTTTGGAATGAAGAAGAGTATGAATGTAGGTATGTAAGGTAAGATGCAAATATTTTTAATAAACATGATTCTTATTAATAAAATCATAACCATACCTTCAAACCTAACATGCTAGATCAAATGTTTTAATGGTATTTAATAAATAAGAGGAAGTATTTTGGCCATAATAAAAACTCTTTCTTTCCTTTGCATGAGACCTATTTATTTTAGTATTCTAGAAATAATATTCCAAATCACAGATTAAGTGACTAGGAATTGACATTTAATAACTGACATTATGGAAATTGAATGTGGCTCAAGGAGTCGAGCACTCGCTTACCACATGGGCGGTCCAGGGTTCAGTTCCTAGTGCATCCTAAAGAAGATGAGCAAGACAGCGACGAGGAGATATGGTGAGCTGACACAATGAAGTGATGCAACGAGGGTACACAATAAGGAAACACAATGAGAGACACAACAAGCAGGGAGTGGAGGTGGCTCAAGAGATTGCGCCGCACATCCCTCCCACATAAGAGGTCCCAGGTTTGGTTCCCGGTGCCTCCTAAAAAGAAGATGAGGAGACACAGAGAGCTCACAATGAAGAGACATAGAGAGCAGACAGTGAGTTCAAACAATGAGGTGGCGGGGCGGGGTGTGGTGAGAGAAATAAATAAATAAACAAAACCTTTAGTATAATCACAATGTTGTACATTCATCATCTCAAAAATTTTAGAACAATTTCATTACTCCAAAAAGAAACGCTCCACACCCCTTAGCATTCCTTCCTCAGACCTATATAGCCAATAATCTCCTTTCATCTTTATAAATTGATTTATATTTACCTTTTATATAAATGGAATCATATATGTAGTACTCTGTGTCTGGCCTCCTTCACTTAGTACAATGTTGTTGGGATTTTTTTTTGTCTTATATTAACATTTTGTACTATTAACTTACATTTGTTCAGCTTCAAAGAAAAAGTCTTATATATGCAATTCTACCCATATTCATATTTCACATAATATATTTAATTAATAATAGGTCAATCATGTAGTGTTTGTCCTTTTATGTCTGGCTTGCTTCACTCAAAATAATGTCCTCCAGGTTCATTCATTTTGTCATATGTTTCATGACTTCATTTTTTCTTACCACAGCATTATTTTCCATAGTGTTTATACTCCACAAACTGTTTATCCATTCATCAGTTGATGAACATCTAGGTTGTTTCCAACTTTTGGCTATCATGAATAACACTACTGTGAATATCAGTGTGCAGATATCTATTCATGTCACTGCTTTCAGTTCTTCTGGGTATATATTTAGCAATGGTATTACTGGGTCCCATGGCAAGTCTATATTCAACTTCCTTAGGAAATGCAAACCAATCGTTCACAGTGGCTGTACCATTCTGCATTCCCACCAACAATGAATAAGCCTTCATAACTCTCCACATCCTCTCCAATATTTACAATTCTCTGACTTTTTCATAGTGGCCAGTTTAAGAGGTGTGAAATGATATCTCATTGTAGTTTTGATTTGCATTTCCCTTATCTGTAGTGATGTTGACATTTTTTCATGTGTTTCTTTGCCATTTGTATATATTCTTAGGACATTTGTCTTTTCTAGTCTTTTGCCCATTTTTTAATCAGATACTTTGTGTCTTTATTGTTGAATTGTATCATCTTCTTATATATCATGGATATTAAACCCTTATCAGATTTATGATTGTCAAATATTTTCTCACACTGAATCAGCTGCATGTTCACTCCTAAAAGCCATTGCTTATACATTTTGAATAGAATAGCCAGAAACAGCAGTTATGTACAGTGGTGGAAGCATAGAGAGATTGAGAGGTGAGGAATTTTCTTATTTGTTTGCTTGTGTTCTGTTTATTATTATTATTGAAATAATGAAAATGCTCTAATAATGATTGAAGTGATGAACGCATAGCTTTGTGATTATAGCAAATACCATTGATTGTACACTTTAGATGAATTGTATGCTTAATATGTATCAATAAAATTAATTTGTTTAAAAAGGTAAATGAAAGATAATGCACTTGAGCAGCCGCATTTCTATAAAATGAAGTTCTTTGTAATCATCTTACAGGCGTACTTTACCATATAGCTTTCTGTCTGTCAAAATATTTTAAAAACATGTGTGCATATTTTTGTGTAATTTAGAAAAATTGTGCCTTCTAAGGATTTGACAATATGTGATTGATAAAATGGTTGTTTTTCTTTGAATTTATTTTGATTGACCTTTTTATCTTTTTATAAAAGTCCCTGAAACATGAAAAAAAGTCTTTAAAGAATACATATATATAAACATGGGTTATTTTGGGAATTACTAATTTATCCATTTTCCTGATGAAAACAAAAAAATAAAATAGAACATTCTACTTACTCCTTTACTCATAAGGCTGATATTATTAGCATTGTTCATAAATATTCTAACTCTCTCCTTTTTTGGCACATAATTATATTACATTTTCTAGATATCTTGTGGAAATTTATTACAGTATTTTGTAAAGCTGAATAATGATACTTCCTGCAACCTATCAGTTGCTTCTTTAGGAGACATGTTCAAAACTTTTCTAGTAACACTCCATATTAGTTGGAATATTCACTTACAGGATAATGGATGAATAAATCTTGAATAATCACAAAATGGAATACGGTATATAAGTGAATCTGAATCTATAGTTATCTTTAAGAATCAGTATAAAACTTAGTAATTTTTAAAGTGGATTTTTTTTAAAAAGCTATTCCCTGAATGCTGAATTCAGTATGCTAAGTTCAAAAATAGGCAAAACTAAAAAAAAGTGAGATAAATATATAGAATTTTTTAAAAAAACAAAATGATTATACATTTAAAAATCAGTTTGCTGGACACCTTTAGGATTAAAAGATAGTAAGATTGAGAAGATTCTCAGAAGCAGATTTAATTATTGGTATGTTTTCAGTTATTGTGATGGGTGGTAAGTTTACAAGTATTAATTATGTTATATAAATAAATATTTAAATGCAATCATAGAAAAAATGAAACAAAGTAATAAAAGTGGGTTGTGGCTGAATGTTAGAGTTCACATTTTATTATAGAAAGTGGTTTCCTCTTTTTATCTATTGGCTCTGCTTCCTTTATGTTTCAATCAGGCTCTCTCAACTTGCCATGGTAAGATTATAAGCAGGAACTCTGAGTCTGTCTTCTCAGAAACTTTTATTAGGAAAAGAATAGTCATTTCCCTCAACAGTCCAAACAGAATTATTGAGTTTGCTTCTAATTTGCTGATACATCCCTCTTTCATTCATTCCAACTTGGGGGAAGAGATATTTTTCTGATTGTCTAAGGAGACATCACATTGCCACAGTTGGAAGACAACAATACCCAAATCATATGTATTGAAAATGGAGAAGATATGGTTCCTTAGAGGAAAATCAGGGTTCTGTTGCATGAAGAAGGAAAATGCAGAAAATGCATTCTTTCCTGAAATTTTACTCTTTTGGATATCATTCGTCTTTCATGATTTTGCTCATGAATCTTTGAAATTGTTTCTTGTGCTCCTTCTGGGATACTTTTCTACCTCTCCCAGTTTTGCAATTGTTCCTATATGCCTAAGATTTTTTTTTTTGTTAGCTTACTTCCTCAATCGCTCTACCTGTTTTCCTTGGGTGATCTCATCCAATATCATGATATAGCCTATCATTGACAAGTACTGATTCCCAGATCTAGTTCTGCAGCTGTGATTAAATTTTATACTTTAAAATCCAAATGTCAATCTGAGGCAAAAAGACATCCTCATATCCCAAAATCCTCAGGGTTGAAGGTAAGCAAACATAAGGGAGTAATGCAACCACAGACAAAGTAAACTTATTAATATTGTAGTAATGGAAGAGCATGTAGCATTGATAGAAAGATAGTGGTTACCAGAGGTTCTGAGGGGAGGGAGAAAGGATAATACGTGGAACATGGGGCATTTTTAGGGCATTGGAATTAAGTGTAAACCATAATAAAATAATCTATAGACATTGGTTAGTAACAATGCCTTAATATTTATTCATCAATTGCAACAAATGTACCACACTATTGCAAGATTTTAAGAATAAGGGAAGATAAGAAAGAGGGAGGGGGGTGGATATATGGGAATCCCTTATAATTTGTAACATTTCTGTAATTTATATCGTCTTTAAAAATAAAGGTATATGTATTTTCCAACGGTCTACTAAACATTTTCACTTGTACATCTCTGGATGGCCTAGACTGACTTTCATGTGATAATTCTTTAAGGGAAGTGTCCACTCATGTGGTTGCTGGAAGATTTCAGTTGCCTGGGCTGTTACATTTAGGGTTTCATTTTATAGTTGGCTGCTTTCCTCAATTCTTTGATATGTGGTCCTCTCAAAAGTGGCAGCTCCTCATCAAAGCTTGCAATCCAAGGAAGCAATAAGGAAGTATGCTATAAAGACTGAAGTCCATATCTTCTCTGAAAATCATGGACATGTTGTTCAATCACCATTGCAGCATTGTCTTTGCTAGAAGCAAGTCCATAGTCTATACCACTATTGGATTATAGGGCATTACTTAAATTTGTGAATACCAGGATGCAGGTATCATTGGATGCCATTTTCAGGTCTTACTGCCACAGGCTTCGCTCCATTGTCAAAATCCATTCACCCTGTGATTCAGGATTCTGAACATCTCATCACAATTCTTCATCAGGCAACAGTCCAGAATTTCATCAAATGAAATCAATCATGCCCAGGTTTAGACAAAGCTCTTCTGTTAAACTTGTAGATACAAACTGTCCTCCTCTGTGGATCTTTGATTCCAAGGAGACAAATTATATGCCCACAATCCACTCAAAATACAATGGCAAAACAGGCGTTAGATAACTGTCCATTAATTTCTTTTCAAAAAAGAGGAGTATAAAAGGCAAAAAAGTGTCAGTGGCCCACAGAAGTTTTGGAATCTACCTTGGTTAATAATGGAAGTTCCTTGATTAGCTTTCAAGGCCTGAGAATAATCTCCATGGCTCCCGGTTTCATCCACTAAGTTTTATCTGCTCTGATCAATGTTGACTAAGATTTGATAAAAGTTTGAAAAACTTACTTATCAAATTGTATACTGATACAGTACTAAAATTTAATTTTCTTGCTCTTTAACAAAGTTTTCTTATATTATTAGTCTGTTCTTAGTAAAAGGCTATAAAGGTTGCTTTTTTTCCTAAATATTATAAATGACAAAGAGTCTGTGTTTTACTGGAATAACTTCTTGCACTTCATGTTAATTTTCTCATATCCCTAGTGTTTAAGAAAAAAAAGCAAAGCCTTTATTTTTTTAGAAATAGAGAATTAAATATTGTTCCTGTTTAAGCATAATGTTAAAACCTGACAACTTTTAACATATTAAATCAAACCTAAAGTATATATTTTTATTTCAAATTGATGCAAAGAATGTGTTCTTTGCACCTTGTAAAAGGGGAGATGTTAAAATAATTAGTTTAGTATGTTATGAATTACAGGGGAAGTGTTTGGGAAGTATTATAAAAATTAAAAAAGGATTTTCTAATCTCCCGTTGGTGAGATTTGTATCAGTGAAATGTTATTCATGTACATATTTAGAGATTGTATAAAATTCCTAAAACCATGACAATGTTCACAATACATATTATTTCCTGATACTGATCTGCATGAGTATGGTATTGTTGGTTGTAGTTTTAGTTATTCTTAGAAGAATGTTACATGTCATGAAAACAACCAAATTTCCTTACCAGACTGTTTTGTACCAAGGCTTCCTGAAAGAGATTGCAGTCAGCTCATCTTAAGAAACAAAAAGACTTTTAAAGAGGAAGAAGGCAAGTCTTATGTTGATTAACATAACTTTGGTTAAAGTATAAAATTAAAATAAAATAAAAATTCTGCTGTCGTCTGTTTAAAAGCCTCAGTATAAATTAATAGTCAATTTTTTAAGTCTCTAGAAACAGCATCATTTAAAGTTCTCATAAGGGAATTAGGGCTTAGATTATATCTCCTGCAGCAGTCACATTGATTCCTGGGCTTTAATTGTTATTCTGAATTATAAGATGCTTTACTCTTTGGGTATAACCTAATGGCTCCTTAGAGCTTTAAGTGTCTGTATGACAGCTGAGACTCAGAACAAAAGTTTGCCAGCTCTAAAGTGATGAAGAAGCAGCATTAATTCTAAAGGACCACCCCAACTAAAGAAGCAAAAGTAAGAATCAGGCTTCAATTAAATGGTAAACAGGGCTAATCCAGTTCAAGGTTAATGTGAGGTAAAAAAGTAGCATTTTCAGTATTTTTAAACTTTAAATTCTATAGAGGCCAAAAAAGAAAAGAATTATTTTGTCAAGAAAATGTTTAAAATTTATGTGGTGTACTATCTAATTTATCCTGTCTGGTCAGTTTATTTGAACAGCCTAAATAACATGGAACCAAAAATAAGGAATGAGATTGTGGTATTCTGTACAGAATTGATATAATACCCTGAGGCATTTAAAAGTGTTTTGAGCATAAGTTAGAAAGGTATTTGCAAAGTTCCTTGGGAGACAGGGGGAGAAGTATAGAACTATTAAACTTTGCCACCTGGAGAATTTCTACTATTCTTTCAAGCAATAGGGGCTCCCAATTTACTGAAACTGTAAAAATCTGCAAGATAAACCTGTGAATATAAACTGCCTAGTAAAAGGAAATATGCTAATAAGCTGATCCCTCCATCATGAGGTGTGCACTGATGAGAATTATTTCAGTAATAATGAAGCAAAGGCTAATTAAAATTAATGTCTGAGTCTCCTCCTGAAAACCTCTTTTGCTGCTCAATTTTGACCATTCTCTCTATTCCAAATTCTGCAAATAAACTCAGGCTTCCCCCTACAAATGACATGTCTTCCAGAGATCCATGTGGGAAATGACATTAATCCCAGGGATGAGCTCTGCCCTTTCACCATGGGATTAGATCAAAAGGCATAAAATAAATAAAACAAAATAAAGCTTCAATAGCCAAGAGATTTGAAATAGAGTTGGGTGGTCATTCTGGAGGTTACTCTTATGCAGGTTTCAGCCAGATAGTGCCAACTTTCACGGAAGTTAAAGCCCCAAACAACAGTGTTCCTGAAAACCGTAAGGAATTCTCCAGATTCAATCTAAAATCTATAAAATTTTTCCACATTGAAACATAGTTCTATCACTTTTATTTAGTCCTATAATTCTCAATTTACTTTTTAAGTTTAATTTTCAGAGACTTGTTAATGCCACCAGATTGTTCCCTGAATGCCAAAGGTATGAGTCTCTTCCATAATAACAATCAGTTCCTCTTCCCCATAATGTTGATGCACAATTTTAGCATGAAGAAGTTAGAGAAGTTGTCACCTAAACATATTACTCAAGATTCAGGGAAATGAACAAAACAAAAGGAAGTAATTGCAACAAAACGTTAAGAATTAACAAATGAATATGACTACTAAACCATTATATAGATGCTTTTTTACTTTCTAGTATATTTTAGAAGAGCCAAAAGTAAATACCGAGAATTACTAAAACTTGTTGAACTAGAATCTAGATGCTTTGATCTCTGATAATGAGGGTAAAACTATATAATTTTTATCTCATGATTTTAAAAACCTTCGGACTGAGCCCTGTTTTCTAGTCCCCATCCTGTTTTACAACTGTACAATCTTAGGATCACCAGACAACTTCTTAATGTTGCTTAACATTAAGCCCCACCTCAATCACTTAAGGGCATAAACTTAAGGGCTTGTCCTTGGGTACTATAAAACTATTAGAATTACTGCAATTCAGGGAAACAGAGTTTAGGCTGTTAGGTCGTCATTTGCACAGGCAATACATTTTTTTTTCCCTCTTTGCAACTCCGGTGTCTCAGGAATTGGTCAATAAAGTGCATCAGGGCAGAAAATAACCCCACTTTTGCTCAGTATCAATTTGGCGACTCTAGTGGTACTAACAGCCATGCGTCCCTGAGGAATAAGGAATCTGACAGCCGGAGGTTCTGGTGCCCCATCAAGAAAGATAAGCAGAATAATCACATCTTTTGTATCCCTAGACCCTGTTGTTCTAAGAGTGCAGTAATTAGGTTTTTCCTATCTTACTGACAGCCTAGGCCCCATGCATTTTAAAGTTTCAAAGAGAGAAATAGTTCCAGTTCCAGATCCAGAAATCTGACTAGGTGAGTGTATCGCCAAGGTAGAATTAGATTGGGAAGTGTGTTTAGAGGTTCAAGTCCCCAGGATCTGTGTATTGAGGCCCTGGGACCTGCTTCCAAATTGACCCCCCACTTGGTTTGACATCAACACCTTTTCTTGGTTTTCTAAGTACCATTCTCTTTGGGGTTCGAAGCCCCAACTTGTGTCTGTCTGTTGAAAGCTCTTGAAAAAATAAGTAATCCAGCACCTAATTGTTGTTTAATAAAATTAAGTTTTCAATGCCAGTTTGTTAATTGTTGTGTTATTTAGATATAGTGAGTGCTAATTGTCTGTTTAAATTGCTAATTTTTATATTACTGCATTTGTATTGCTCAAGTGTTCCAAATTGGTTACTGGTTATTGGCATTCTTTAAAATGGGAAATTATAATTCTACCAGCATTCCTAAACATAGTCCTTTAGGCTATGTTTATTATTTTATTCACAAGCCTATGAAAAAGCAGGAAATAGTTTATTTCTGTTGCTTTAAAATCCAGAAAGAAATGGCTGGAGTATGGTTCTCTAGAAAAGAATACTGCATTCCAATTTGATTTGTTCTGCAGAAGAAAGCAGAAATGGGATGATATAATATATATTCAATCCTTTATTTGTCACTCTTTTAGTTTGCCAAGGGGCTGGTGATGAAAAGTACCATAAATGTCTGGCTTTTATAAATGGTATTTATTTGGGGTAAACACTTACAGTTTCAAGGTCATGAAATGTCCAAATTGAAGCATCAGCAGAGATGCTTTCTCACCAAAGTCAGTGGCTGTTGATTCCAGCATGTTGCCACATGGAGAAGCTAGATGGCCATCAATTTCTGCTTAGATTCAGCCCTCGCTTCTTGGCTCACAAACTCCTTTTGAGCTGCTCCATGGGACCAGCTTCTTGGAGCTTCACGCTTAGGCAATCCTCTTTCTTACACAGTAGGGTCAAACAGGCTTCCTTTCTTCTTGTGTCTGTCCATGTGAGTCCATTTATATCAGACCCAACAAGGGGGTGGGGACTCAACCTGAGTCATGACTCACTGACACAGTCCAATCAAAATCCCTAAAGTAATCTTATCAAATAGTGTAACTAAAGCTTCCACAACTAAATTTAATGCAATCAAGGGGTATTACCCCCAAAGGAATAGATTAGTTTGCAAACATAGTCTTTCTCTTTTTGTTTTTCATAAAATAATCTCAAACTGCCACAGTCTCTCTGAAAAGTAAATGTGAATAAGAAAATACAAAATTTTACCTGTAAAGCCTAGTGGAGAAAAGAAAAATTTCCTCCTGATTCAAGTTCAGAAGATCCAATAAAACCTTTAATAACTCCTCCTGCGTGTTTGCCTTTACTGGGTATAGAAAAGGATGAAACAAATAATTTCTCCTTTAATACCTTTGAAGGTACTCCATTCAGCCAGGGCTGATTTTTAAATAAGCAGCTGAGTGCCAGGTTTTAAAAAATGGTACTTCAAAAGGCAAATGACGCTACTTAAAACTCTAATGAACCAGGGAGAATTAGAACAAGACCACTGCAAAAATGGTAAGATCCCTGTGCCTACCCTCACCTCTTGATGGATGACGAAATTCTTAAGAAATTAGAAACTGTTGCATTAAGCCAAAAGTAACCCAAAGGGCACTCTTGAGAGCACTATGAACAAAGGTTTATTATGCGCAGGCCCAGAAGAGAGTTCACTCTCCAAATTCTGAGCCCTGTTTTCTGATTTTCATAAGGTTATATAGGTACACTAAGAGGGCAAATTCCTGTACAAGTGGGCAGGCAGGGTTACAAAGGCAGAGAAGCAAGGTTAGCTTATCTTTCTAAAAGCAGGAGGTTATTAGGGCTGAAAAGAATCATTATCTGTATAGAGTCGTAAATTTCAATTCAAAGGAGCAGCCTAGGGTGCTTATCTTCCTGACATGGATTTCATGGAGAAAAGGGAGGGGAGGAGGGGAGAGAGGAACCAGGGACCAAAAGGAGTTTATTTTCTTAAAGCTATGGGTTTCTGCTGAGGGTGGGGTTGGGTTCCCAGCACTTCCCTTATCAAAACCAACCAATGTGCATATTGCAAGGAAGAAAGACACTGAAAAAGGGATTGCCCTTGCTTCCACCAGTGAAAAACACCAAGGATATTTGGACTGCAACCCACAGAAAGCTGGAATGAAAGGCCTCAGAGGGAGAGGGTGATCTTTGCTACTGAATTAAAACCAAATATTTAAAGCATAGGTTCTTCTATGTACTCCCCTTGCTAAAAATCTGTTAACCTAGTCAATGCCCAGATAATCACTTCTCCATTTTTTTTTATATAATAGTGTTGTTTAAGATAAGTGAATCACCCCCATCCTAGAAGAAATCTTATAAACTTTAAAAACCAGAGCTGTGTACTGATGGAAAACCCAGAAATAAGCCTTACAAAAAAAAGAGTGAGATTTATTATTTAAATTAGTGAGTTTTTATTCTGTGTTTCTGTTTTTGTGTGTCTACATTTCTATTTGTATATGTTTACTTGTTCCATGTATATTTTCATATCTCTGGATGATAATACTGAAAAAACAAATGGAAATTCAAAAGAGAACTCTATTCTAATAGTTTCTCTTATTTATCAGAGAACAAGGCACCTGGATTATAGTTCAATAAGTTTCAGTAATTCCAGGTATTCACTTTTGGCTATTCTACTCTATACTAGAAAGTAAAAAAGCATCTATATAATGATTCTGTAGTCATAATCATTTGTTATTTCTTAACCTTGAGTTACAGCAGGTTAAAAGAACACATTCCCACAGTTCCTGTTCTTTAGGGATCTGGGCATGACTTAGCTGTGTCTTCTGTTTT
>JAQZBX010101138.1:0-11288 GCA_029593785.1 Cabassous unicinctus | reverse complement strand
CAAATCTTTTTTGGTCCTGATTATTCTGTCTTGCAAATGACTAGATCGCATTACCTATTTTTTCCATCTATCCAATAATAGGATCTAAAAGTGGTTTTATCCTTTACGAAGAATTGATTTCTTAGGAATAAATCTTGACTTAAAGAATTTATTGTTCCTTATGATGCTTAATTCAGGTACCGAATGTCTATAATTCAAAGTAGGCAACTTGAGAAATGGAATCGAGGTGATCTTCTGGTTTTGCCTTTGATTATTGATGAATAGCTGAGTTGCTTCAAGTTTTGTGCTATTAAGAATAATGCTCCTATGAATATTTGTGCACATGTCTTTTAGTCTTTTAGACATGTAAGCATTTCTATTCGGTATATACCTAGAAGTGGAATAGTTGGGTCATAGAATATGCTTATGTTCCATTTTAGTAGATACTGCCAAGCAGTTGTCCAAAGAGGATACACCAACTTACACCTCCACTGGCAGTTGATGAGAGTCCTGACTGCTTTACATCCCCACAAATACATGGTGTTTTCTGTACTTTTAATTTTAGTCATTCTGTTGTTGCTTTTTTTGTAGGATTAAATGAAATAATGCATAGTAATATCTAGTAAGGTGCTTGTCATATATTTATAGCCCAAAATGCATACTATCATTTATACCAAAGACCCATTTTGAAAAGGATCTCGTATTTCAAATATCAAGGCACTATGACTTATTGTAAATGGAAATTAACAAATCCCCACCATAGAATGAACTAGAGTTACTACTTATCTGTGCTGCTCAGAGCTTTTCCTTGTCAAATTTTTCGAATATGCACACTCATAATTAGGTTCTAAATTCACCATTGTGAATTTTTCCTCCTTAGGGCTATTTAAACACAAATGTCATTACTTCTAATTTGAGCTAGTCTTATGTCCTAAACCCAGACTGGGCCCATCTGGCTCTTCAAAAGCAGCCCAGGCACAAGCAACTGCCAAAGGGCAGGTTTGCATATGGGCTTTTGCCATCCAGTGGGATCTTCAACCTGTGCCAGCTGCCTTGCAGACACAGTCTTGCAGTGTGGAATTTCTTGCATACCAGCTCCTCTTTGGTTGACTCAAGTTAAGGAAATCTCTTTTTTAAAAATCAAACTTTCATTCATTCTCTCATAAGACTATCTGTTCTTGAGAAAGAAGATATATTGTGAAGAACAACATCTAAATAGAGTGACACCAACTGAGCACTACAATCTGCAAGCAGAGTTCTTAAATATAAGCAGACACAGAAATGTAACATTTAGCCTCTATTAGTAATCCAAAACAGAAGCTTCCTTGACACCAGAGCAAAGAAGAAGGCTTCTGGAAAAAGTCCAACAACCCAGTTTCAAGATACTAAACGTCTGGTTGGTCACACAGGAATTCAGTCTCTTGCTTTTTACCACCTTCCTTATGACCTCTCTTCCCTCACCTATATGGGCACCTGGACTGTCTAAACATTCATCACCGTATGGCTGATGGAAGGCCTAAGTGCTCAGTGATTTTTATTGCAGTGCTTTAAAAGTTTCTCTAAGGATAAATCTCAGAAAAGAGTGATTTAACCTGGAAATTTTCGAGTGATTACTAAGCCCGTCATCCATTATAAATGCTGTCATAACTTAAGTGTGCTATGCAAATGAATAGCAGAGGTTCTTAAATATTTTGTCTTCATTATGTAACAATTACTAAACTCTTGGGAGACTCTTTTCTAAGCATAAGCTGTCACAATGCCCTTGTGTAAATCTTGGATGCAGCTAAAATCATGTCTCAAGTACAGCAAGACAAAAGAGAAAGGAGCTGTATTTGGGCTACTTTTCAAGGAAGGAAAAGAAAATAAGGCTAATGACTCTGAAAGCTAATGACCCACTTGCTGATGGAGATGCTAACTTAATTCTAAAATTTTCAGCTCATAATATTTACTGAGAGGGAAAAGAAGGAACCAACATTTCTTTAACATGTATACTATGCTAGACAATATGTTCACATTATTTTATTTATTCTTCCCAATTTGGGTGACCAACTATCCCATATTACCCAGGCCTGAAGGGTTTCACAGGTCGTGGGACTTTTCTTGCTAAAACTAAGAAAGTCCCAGGTAATTGGAGCAGTTGGTCAACTTACTCCCAATTTGACATTGGGTTGTGCATTAATACCCGATTTGGAAAGTTTAGAAACATTGGGTAGCATGTTGAAACTGTATAGGTGTCATAGTCAGAATTTTATGTCCCCAAACTTCCAGCTTTGAGCACTTAAGAGCTTTAAAACATTGTTGCTAAGGACATAAGAGTTACAAAGATATAAATAACATGTCCTGTCTTTAAGGAGCTTACATTCTATTCTAGAATGGCAAGTGCTGTAAGAACCCACTTTTTACAGGTTGAAACAAGGGTGTCATCAATTCACTATGAAATAATAGAAACAGCTTCAGAGAGAACATGTTTTTCAGCCCTGATCGAACACATGGTTTTATAAAGAATCCTTTGGAAAATTCCAAATCAGTCCTAAAGCCTGTTGGCAAAACTATGTTGTGGAAATAAATGAAAACCACACAAATAAGAACAAACAAAGACTATTCAGAGCTTGCTATATCAAGGGAGTCAGCCACCATTGAAACCTTAGGCAGGAAAGATATTGTAATCCCTGACTACAGGATTTACTGATTATTGTAATTGATGTTAACTGAGGGATTTATAACATTTATAACATTTATGACATTGCTGTAATTTCTAGTTGCCTTCTTTGTCCTTCAATTATAGACATTTTATTTAGCTTATCGCCATTCTTTTACTTATGATAACTGAGAAATTTACAGCACTGTTGTAACCTATAACAGAATGCTTGCCCTCATTTACAGCCACTTTGTGCTTATCCCAGCTGGCTTTTGTCAGCTTTCAAGGGCTTCTCAGACCTATGCTTACACACTCCCTATTCACCATAACTGAAACATAACCAATCAATATCTGCCAATGTCACTATCTCCACCTCCCTTTGTTTAATACCATAAAAACCCTAAGCTCCTTAGACTTGGGGAGATAGATTTGAGTTTTTTCTCCTGTCTCCTTGCTTGGCTGCCTTGCAATAAAAACTCTTTTCTCAAAATCCCAGTGTCAACACATTACTTTCTGTGCACATTGGGCAATGAGCCCTTGCTCAGCAACATCATTACTTGCATTTGGCAGATTCAAAGGCAGGCAGGAGAGTGGAAAAGCTTTATTGTGAAAAAAGATGGAAGGCTTCAGGTATGCTCTGATTAGAGTTTTTATCATGTGGAGTTGGAAGAGCGCTAACTAATAGCAGGGCAGTTTATGTGATTTGTTTGTAAAACATGTTTAGCTTTCTCTAGTTGTCCCTGAATTAGAAGCAGGGGCAAAAAACTGGGTAGCTGGCAATCTTTGGCCAAGTCCTGACCAACGTGGACAAAGTGTTGCAGAGGTTGTTTGGCCTCCTGGGCTGGTTGCTGCAGAGGTTGTGGGTCAGAGTTCTTTTGTCATAGACAGTCTGGCCATTGTCCATTTTCCTTTTCCTGAGAATATGTTCTTTATTCTAAGCAAATAGGGCAAATCACAAAACCCTTTCCTGTCCTACACATAAGATAATTGGTAATTATACTTAGATTTGACATTGGCTCATCATTCCTGCCTCAGGCAAAGTGTTAGAGAGTTTACTCCCCCACCCCCATTCTTTGTAAGAATAGTGTATGCTATAAATCAGGGTACTCCTTCTATGCCCTGCCACTGACAAATGAGTGAACAATGACAGATTAAGGACTCAAAATGGTCTGGAAGGCAGAAGTTCCCTCCTTTAGGTAAAAGCTGGCACTAATGTGGGAAATACCTGGAGGAATTTAGACATTGAAGTTAAGTGAATAAAGGAGTCTGAGAAATTTTTTTTCTTTGTCTCTCTCCTGTGATTTCCTAAAAAATATATTGTCCTTATGACTTTAAAATATCATAGTATGGTTTGGACCAGAAAAGGAAGACAGCAGATATTAAAATAAATGATATTGATTTCAGTATATGAGGAGATGACTGGTTTGGGCATTTGAAACAGAGGAAAAACAGAGAGGATATAGGCTCAGGACATGTTCAAGATAATGATCCAGTTTAGTGTATACTTGATATATAGTGATATCACCCTAGTGATAGAAGGAGGCAGGAACCTAAAGCTAGAAAGAAATGATACTTTGTATTGCCCTGTCCATCTGGGTTTTGTTACATAAGTGAGGGGTGATCCTCAGTGCCATGCATGCTTCTTATGTGATGGATAATGACAAGTTAGTCCCACTAGGGCTGGAGGAGGCTTGCAGGATCTTGCAAACCAGGACTGCACAGGCTAGATATGGGGTAAATAACTCAGAGAGCGGGATAGTCCTAGCAGGGCTGCATTAGTGCAATTTCAAATTCATAAAAGCAAAAGGTGCAGACAAATGCAGGTCAGTAACAGTATCCTGGGAGTCTGTGTAGAACACAAAGTGTGGTGTGAGGCCTTACAGAGGGTGGAGTTTTCAGTAGGTGAACAATGGAGCATGAGGAGAGGAAAGAGGCAAATCATGACTAATGGCCAGGCTCCAGGCACAGAAGAGCATCAGAAATGGGACCAAGTTCAGTAAAACAATAGCAGCAAATACATAATTGAAATCAAAATGCAGCTAAACATAAGAATCACCACATTTTTTCATAAAATTAGTCATATTATAACTAACCCATCCTTCCACATATAGAAGAAAGTGTTGAATACTTCACACAAAAGCACTCATGCTGTTATGTATTAAGTTCTCCCCTGACACTGGAGTTATAGGGATTCCTCTGTAACAACTTGACAATCTCAAGAAATTGGGAATTGGCATGGATGAGAAATGAAATAATGACAGAACAAATTAGATTGTGGACAAAGTACACTTACCCGTTCATATGAAGTATCTCTGTGGAATTGATTTGTGGTAAGGTAGGAGCATAATACTCTCATCGTACTTCTTTTAAAACTAGTTTGTCTTTATTTCAACTTTAGTGTTGATTCCACTCTATAGAAATATGATGCCTGTTTAGCTCTTCTCCCTCCATCATGGGGTTTAGGTACCAACTTGGAAGGGTGAGCTGTTACCAAAACTTTGCTCACTCACCATATGTGATTTGGACCCATGTGTAATTGATATTTTTCTTGAATAAAATTTAGGAAAAATTGATGATGAAACTTGGGCTAAGATTGGAATAAAAACTCAAAGATAGTTTAGAATGGAAATAAGCTATATATTGACTTTGTCAGGGGTGGGGAAAATTGTAATGCCATGAGGCCAGAGGCAACTTGGGTCAGGACAAAGGAAGGAAGGATAGATCCTTCTTTCCTGAAGGTCATGATAGTCCTGGACAAAATGAACCCCTGGATAATAGAAGAGGGACAGGAGTTCTTCATGAGAAAATAACAATAACATCATAAAAATGTGAAATATTTTGAAAAATTATATTAGAGGTATTATCCAGACTAATTTAAAGTAGTTATATGCTTGTGTGAATGGAGAAGCTCTTTAAAAGAGTATTGACTGGGAGCAGATGTGGCTCGAGCAGTTGAGCACCTGCCTCCCACATGGGTGGTCCTGGGTTCAGTTCCTGGTGCTTTCTGAAAAAATAAAAACAAACAACAAGGAAAACAAATGATAAAACCAACTCAGGGAAGCCTATGTGGCTTAGTAGTTGAGTACTGGCTTCCCACATACAAGGTCCTGGGTTCAATCCTTGGCCCTGGGTACCACAAAAAAAAAAAAAAAAGAAAGAATTGATTGTTAGATTATGAGGTCTTTGATGGCATGGACTATATCTTATCAATACTTTCTTTTCCTATGTGCCCAGTACAGTGTTTTATACATAAGCAGTGTTCAGTATGACTTGGTTGAAATGGAAGCATAATAAGTCATTTTATAGTACATACATTCTATTAAAATTTCACTAATAGAGACTTAAACTACCATTTATTGAGCACTAAAAATATGCCAGACACTGAGCTAAGTTCTCTATATACATTATCATATGTAATTTTTCCAACAATTCTATATAAAGTAGGTACTATTTTTATAGCTACTTCAAAAATGAGGAACTAAAGATTAGGTATATTTATTAACTTACTGAGGACTTAGGATTTAGACTTATCAGGATCTTTATATATTCATAAAAATTCTATGTAGTGTAAAAAGGATGAACTTCCATACTATTCACATGGATAGTCCCAGAAATGGCTTGTTAAAGTTCAGCAATTTGTCCAAGGTCACATAGCAAGTAATGGTTTGAAATAAACCTAGATTAGGTCATAACATATGGAACATTACCATTAAAATTACCTGTTAGAAAGATTAACTACTAAGGCAGTTACCTTCCTATCACAAACAACTAGAAAACTAAACAAAACATGTGAAATAACTGTTTTCAGATATTGGTCATTGGGCAGTGCAGGATTGTGATCCATGAGAGAAGTGAAATTAATGAGTTGAACTCTTTGATTGCTCCAGCTAGCCTGTAGGTAGTTTTCAGGTAGTTTGAAGTAAGAAGGAGGCAGTGATCTGAGTTCAGAGGGGCTGAGATGGCTAGAATTTCAGTGGCAGAGTACAAAAGAAGAGGGAGCAGAGCAGAGAAAGTGTTCTGGAATTTGCAGAGTTCCCCTTGAATCATTTGCTAAACACTGATCAGCACACATGTGGGGAGGATCTTCACAAAGATCATGAAAGAACCACTGGAAAGCAGTAAGCCAAAAAATTTCCAGGGTTAGTATCTTAGTTTGCCAGGGCTGCTAGGACAAATACTATAGACAGGTTGACTTAACCAACAGAAATTTATTGTCTCACATTTTTGGAGGCTAGATGTCCAAAATTTATGTATTGAAAGGCCATGCTTTCTCTGAATTCTCTAGCATTCTGGTGGTAGTTTTCTGGCAAGTAATCTGCCTTGGTCACAGGGTGCTCTGTCTTGTTTGGTCTGTTCTTATGGCTTCTACTTCCATGTTCAAATTTCTTTTGCTTATAATGACTGCAGTCATATTGTTTTAAGAATCACCCTACTTTACTTTGGCCTCATCTTAATAGGATCTTTGAAGATCCCATTTAAAAATGAGTTCACACCCACAGGACTGGGGATTAAGACTTGAACATGCCTTTGTGGGGGACATGATTCAGTCTACCACAGCTAGAAATATTTTGCATTACCACCAGCTAGAGTAGAGAGAACTCATAATACATGGAGCATCAAGTAGTATTCAGAAGATTATCACCTAAAAAGTGGTGCTAAATTAGCATTAAAATAAATATTGTTCTTGACTTGCCCTAACAAAGCTTAATATCAGGCCTTGAAAGAATAAAGCTGACCCAACGTTTCTAGACACCAGAACTAATTTCACTATTCTTTCAAGAACTACAACAATATCCAACATACAACAAAGTAAAGTGAACAAAGTCTGGCATCAAATATTGCCAAGAAAGAAGCAGGAAAATATGGCCCATAAGTAAAAGAAATAATCATTCAGTGAAAATATACCCAGAAATGATGGAAATGTTGGAAATGGCCAACAAGGACCTAAAAATAGCTGTAATAAATATGGCCCATATGCTCAAGAATATAGAAGAAAACCTAAACTTAATGAAGAAAGAAATGGAAGATTTCTACGATCCAAAAAGAACTTCTGGTGATGAAAGTAAAATATATGAAAAAGGAAAAATAAAGTCTGGGATTAACTGCATTTTAAACACTGGAGAAAAAAAATCTGTGAACTTAAAGCAAAGCAACAGAAACAATCCAAAATGGAATACAGAAAGAAAAAAGACTGAAAAATAAATAATAGAGAACCAATAACATAGAAATTGGTGCTCCAGAAAAGGGGGGAAATATTTGAATAAATAACAACCAGAAAATTTCCAAATGTAATGAAAACAATACAGCCACATTTCCAAGAAAGTTAATGAAGCTCAGGCAGAATAAACTTAACACACACAGGCAAACACACACTAAAGCACATTACAATCATATTGTTGAACCAGTGATAAAGAAAAACATCTTAAAGCAGAGGAGAAATGCACATTATATATAAAAGAACAAAGATAAGAATGGCAGCATACTTCTCACCATCATAAATTTTGCTTACAAGCCAGAGGACAAGAGGACAATCTCTGTAAGCACTGGAAGAAAAAAAAAGTGAACACAGAATTCTTTATACAGTAAAAATATCATTCAACAAAGCAAGCAAAGTAAGGACTTGTTTAGACAATCCAAAGCTGAGAGAATTAATCACCACCAGACCTGAACTATAAGAATTATTAAAGTAAGTTCTTCAGGTAGAAGGAAAGCAATACCTGATAGTAATTTGGATCCACACAAAGTAAAGGAGAGTGCCAAAATGACACATATGATAAATGTAAAAGTTTTTTTTCTCATTTTAATCTAATGAAGGATGTTTATGTGGGGGGTTGTGGGAGGTGTAGGAGGTGGGACATATGGAAATCCCTATATTTTTTATGTAACATTTATGTAATCTAAGAATTTTTTTAAAAAATTAAAAAATTAATTAAAAAAATAAATTGCAGATACATTTTTTAAGAAATTGAATGATTATAGCAGATATTATAAAAATATATTGCAGAGTTTGTACCATATGTAGAAATAAAATATATAACAAGAATAGCACAAAGAATGTAGGAAAGTAAAGAAAGTACAGTATTGTAACACTATATGTGAAGTTGTATAATATTATTTAAAGGTAGGCTGTGATAAGTGAAAAATATTAATTTTGTATTCCAGAAAAACCAATAAAAAATAAAATAACGTATAGTTAATAAGCTAATATTAGAGATAAAATTAAATCATATAAATAATTCTATACATCCAAAGTAAAGCAGGAAAAGAGAAAATAAAGTAACAAAATTAGAAATAAATGGCAAGATGCTAGGGTTTTTTTCCATTTTTTTTTATTAGAGAAGTTGTGGGTTTACAGAACAATCATACATAAAATACAGGATTCCCATATACCAGTTTAAACTAAATCATATCAATAATTACACTGAATATAAATAATCTAGACACTCTAAATAAAGATGAGATAAAACAACATGGCCCAACTATAGGCTGTCTACAAGAAAACTCTTTAAGTGTAAATACAGATAAGCTAAAAGTTAAAGTATGAAAAATATTAATGAAAAGGAGGTTGGAGAGGCTATATTATATAGATGAAGCAAAAACTATTAGAAATTTTGGGGGAAATTTACAAATCCATTATACAAATAGAAGACATCAACACCCCTTTCTCTGTAATTGACAGAGCAAATAGATTAAAATGCAGGATATATAATATCCAAACAACGCTGTCTAGAACATGTCAGCTAAAGAACAGTCTACCCAACCACAGCAGAATATGCATTGTTTCCAAGTGCACACAGAACATTCACAAAGGTAGACTATGTTATGCAATAAAACAAATCTTAAAGAATTTTAGAAGGATTTCTAGTGTAAACCACAACAGGTTTACACTAGAAATCAGTATATTTTAATAATACACAAATAAATATAAATTAAATTTCTTAATAACCCACATCATCAAAGAATAAATCACAATGGAAATCACACAGTATTTTGAAATAAAAGTGAATCTAACAATTATCAAAATCTGTGGGATGCAGAACAAGCTGTGCTTAGAGGGAAATTACAGTATTAAATGCTTATATTAGACAAAAAAGAAATGTCTCAAATCAATGATCTAAGTTTCCACCTTAGGAAACTAGGAAAAGAAGAGAAATTTAAAACCAAAATAAAGAGAAGAAAGGAATGAAAAAATAAGAACTGATATAAATGAAATAGAAAATTGACACAAGATAGAAAAGAAACAATGAAAACAGGAGATGATGTTTGAAAAGATCTATAAATTGATGTCTCAAGACAAGCCTAAACGAAAAAATGAGGAAGATAAAGAATGTATTGCTGGGAATGAACGAATGGACACCATTATAGATTGTACAGCCTTTAAAGGATAACAAAATAATATAATAAACAACTTCATGTCATTAAATTTGTAAACTTAGATGAAATGGACAAATTCCTTGAAATACACCTCTACCAAAGCTCCGTCAAAAAGAAATAGATAGTCTGAATAAAACATTAGGTATTAAAGCATTGAATTAATAGCTAAACTTCCTAAAAGGCAAACTCCAGGCCCAAATGGCTTCACTGGTGAATTCTACAAATCATTTAAGGAAAAAGCAATGCCAAATTCTATACAAATTATAGAAAACAGAAGAGGAGCAGATACTTCTAAACTCATTTTAAGAGAACAACATTCCCCTGATACCAAAACCAGAAAAGATGCTAAAAGGAAAGAAAGCTAAAAACCAATTTACCTCATGAACTTTAATGAAGAAATCCAGTGATCCACGAAGATACAAAAATAATACATCTTGACAACGTGCAGTTTATATTATGAATACAATGTTAGTTTAGCGTTTGAAAATAAATCACAGTATATAACCACACTAACAGAGTATAAATGAAACATCATATATAGATGCAGAAAAAATTTAATAGAAATCTTACACCCACTTGTGATAAAGACTCTCAGCAAAGTAAGGGTAGAAAGGAACTTCTTTAAACTAATAAAGAACATCTATTGAAAACTTACTGCAGATAATTTTCCTGAAATTGACTTGCTTCCAGAACATCTCAATAATAAAGAGACAAACAGGCTGATTAAAAAATGGGCAAAATATTTGAACAGGCATTTCAAAAAAGAAAATATACAAAACACTAATAAGTAGATGAGAAGATCCTCAATGTCATTATCCACTAGTGATGCAAATTAAAACCTCAGTGAGATAACACTATATATTCACCAGAATGGCTAAAAATTAAAATACCAACTGTTGGTGTGAATAGGGAGCATAGTAACTTTTCTACATTGCTGTTGTTGATAAAAATTGGCACAGACATTTTGGAAAACAGTTTGTCACTGTCTTCAAAAGTTAAACATACAGTTACCAAATGATTCAGCAATCCCACTCCTAGTTATTTACCCAAGAGAAAAAAAAACATATGACCATGAAAAAATTTTACACAAGTATTCATAGCAGCTTTATCTATAACAGTTAAAAACTGGTAACAATCCAAAGCAATCCCACTCCTAGTTATTTACCCAAGAGAAAAAAAAACATATGACCATGAAAAAATTTTACACAAGTATTCATAGCAGCTTTATCTATAACAGTTAAAAACTGGTAACAATCCAAAGCAAAACGTGTTACATACATACAATAGAATATTATTC
>JAQZBX010101137.1:0-11288 GCA_029593785.1 Cabassous unicinctus | reverse complement strand
TCTCAGCTATAGGCTGGCATAGTGCTTGATTCTTTCCGGGCCTTCTCAGCTGCTCAGCTGCAAACTATCAAGCAAGGGGCTCATCTCTCTTCCCCGGGCCACCGGACCAAATTTCTCTCCTCTTCCGTGTCTATGGGACTCACTCTCTTTCTGTGTCTTCTTGAGTGAGTATCCATTTATATCAGCCCACCAAGGGGGCAGGAACTTAACCTGAATCACACCTCACTGATCTGGTCAAATCAAAAGCCCTAAATTGATTTACTCAAGTAAATTTAAAACCTTTGAATTTAATACAGTCAAAGGGTATCACACCCAGAGGAATAGATCAGTTTACAAACATAATCCTTCTCTTTTTCAGGGTTCATAAATAATCTCAAACTGCCACACCCATCTTTATAGAGAAAACACAAAGCCTTATCAGTTATTATTGCATCCACTTCCAAATCTAGGTTCACTGGGTAACATCCATCCTTCATTTGGTTTGTTTCTGTTTTGCCTTCTTATTCCAAAACTTGTAGACCAAATGTCAAATCAAAATGCCACAAACACCCTATGTACAATAATGATGGAAAGAATAACTTAAATATATGAGTATAAATATGTATGTATATATATAATCCTCAAAGAAAAATTTTAGGTGGAGTTTTAGTCCTTATTTTTGAATGTTGGTTATAAGGAAGTAGCTAGTATTTATGATTTTCCTCCTCTACTACCCATTCCATGCACCTCTTGCAATGAACAGCATCTCATCTGACTGGGGTTCTTTACCTCCTAGCGAGACCACAAACTTTCATTCCTGAAGAACCTAAGCCTGTGTTGGTCTTGAATCTGTAGAGTTGTGTCATCTGTAAACTGAGCATGGTGTTGTAAGGATGCATCTCAGGGATCATCTAGGTACCAATCCTCCTCCTCCCTCACCTCATTTTGTAGATAGAACTCCTTTTGCCTTTGATAGTAAGGGTCAATCCACTCCAAACAACACCACAACCCCTTTTAAAAATAGGCAGGACTAGCTCAAAATGGCAAGTCATTAGATGGATTCCTAGGATATATTTTCATTTCCATCTCTGGGTTGGACTAGGAAGGAATTGCATTATTTATTATTAGATGATTTAGAGCATGTTCTTCATTTTTCAGGACCCCACCCCAGTTTTTCAAACTAACCCACCACTGAGGCAGGATCATAAAGGTGTACTACTGCTCTTGCCAGGTGAAAGCAAAAGACTTTTATTTTTCCCTATTTAGAGAATGGAAGAAAATTATTTGCCATAGCAATAGATGCATACCAATTTCCAAGGGCTGTTTTGATCTACTTTAGCAAGGAGTGCATTTCTCAAACAGCAGCTGCAACTGGAGTCAACACCTCAAGTTTATGATAATTCACTGTTATTCTCCAAACCCCATCAGTCTTTTTCACAGGTCACACTAGAGATTTGATAGGGATGTGAAAAGAGTCAGTACTCCTGCATTTTTCAAGTCTTACTTGTGGTACATTCTCTATGGTTTTCCTGGAGACTTGGCATTACTTTGAATTAACTGTTTTGGAAGGGAAGAATCACTGGGCCTTTCTTCCCATGTTAGTAGTTTCTCCACAGGCCAGAGAGCTAATATGGGGATTCTGCAAGTTTTTGAGAATATTTTTTCAAACTAAAATTTAGAACCTGGAAAAATACCCATGATGTAGGTTCCCATCATGTGGGTTTCTAGGTCGTCCTAGGCCCATCATGAGGTGGACTCAGTAAAAGTTCCATTGAGATATAGCCATCTTCTTGTCAAAGATGGCAGATGAAACTGAATTTACCTCTGCTCCTTCCTCAAACCCCACTAACATGACAGTTAAGTAATTTAAAAATGTTTTATTATGGAAAATGTCAATTATATATGAAAGTTGAAAAAACAGTATAAGGAACTTTCATGTACCCGTCATCTGGCTTTAACAATTATAAACTCATGACCAATCTTGTTTTTACCATACCCTCACCCACTGGATCATTTTGAGGCAAATCCTAGATAATGTGTTTTACCCTAATATTTCAATATGTATCTCTAAAAAATAAAAAAGATTAAAATATAACCATGTTACCTTTATCATACATTGTAAATTAATAATTCTTTAATATCATCAAATATCCTGTCAGTATTTATGTTTCTTAATGTTCTTATAAATTGTTGTTTATTTTTTATACTTGTTTGAATCACAAACTAAATAAGGGGGAGTGGATGTGGCTCAAGCAGTTGAGCATCTGCTTCCCACATGGGAGGTCCCAGTTTGGTACCAGTGCTTCATAAAAACAAAAACAAGCAACAAGCAAACAAATGAAAAAACCAATTCAGGGGAGTCAGTATGGCCCATGGTAGAGCACTGGCTTCCCACTTACAAAGCCCCCGGCCTCATTCACCGGACCCAGTAACTAAAAAAAAAAAAAGAGCCAAATAAGGTTTATGCATTGCAATTAGTGGATGGATCTCTTAAGTCTCTTTTAAATGCTTAGCCTTTTTCCTTCTGTGATGGTTGGGCTAATGTGTCAATTTGGCCAGGTAATGGTGCCCGGGTGTTTGGTCAAGGAAGCACTGGCCTACTGGCCTGATTGTTACTGTGAGGCCAATAACTCATCAGTAAGTTGATTGCATCTATGGTTAGTTACATCTACAATCAACTGAGGAGATTGCCTTCAGCAATGAGAGACATCTTATCCAATCGGTTGAAGGCCTTAAAAGGAGAAATGATTTCAGCAATCAGAAGAGAGAATTTCCTTCTCTATTTCAGTCAGCAGCCTCTCCTGGAGAATTCATTTAAAACCTTCATTGGAGTCCCCAGCTTGCAGCCTGCTCTATGGAATTTGGACTTGTGCATCCCCACAGTCAAGTGAGACAATTTTATAAAATCTCATAATATTTACAGGTAACTTATCGATTCTGTTTCCCTAGAGAACCATGACTAATAACACCCTCCATATTTTTCTCCTTGCAATTGTTTGTGGAAGAAACTGGATCATTTGTCCTTTGACAGGGATTTTTTTTAAGGCATTAAACCCACAGGAAAAAGTGAGTCAAAGAAAAACAACACAAACATTTTTGGAATCTGAACAGATTTATGTGAATAGTAACTAACTTCAAAAGCCCGAGAAAGCTAGAATCTACATTGGCAGTAGGGGAATCTGGAAATCCAAGAAATAACCCCAGAAACATTCAGGAATTGGCAGTTTCAAGTACCTCTGAAAATAAAGATAAAGGTAGTTCTGAAAATAGGAAGACTGATCGAAAGTCTGCTTAAGAACTTACCTCTGGAAAGGAAGAACAAAAATGGCTTTTGAATGGGAATACCAGGAA
Source organism: Cabassous unicinctus (assembly GCA_029593785.1). Taxonomy (NCBI): domain Eukaryota; kingdom Metazoa; phylum Chordata; class Mammalia; order Cingulata; family Chlamyphoridae; genus Cabassous; species Cabassous unicinctus. Next base: position 7,958 of record JAQZBX010101137.1, on the reverse strand, counting down.
CAGCTAGGAGCAGAGGTGTCATGCTGAAAACAGGAACTGAGTGAAAGTCTGCCAAAGAACAGTGACACACGCCCCTCTCCAAAGTCCCCTTCCCACACTGGACTCCTTGAAAAGATTGCAAAACAGGCTTGCACCCTTAGGTGGAAGACTGGAAGATTCTACCCTGGAAAGTCTAAACAGGAGTCAGCAATCCAAATCTGGCCTGTGGCCCATTTTGTATGGCCTAAGAGCTATGAATGGTTTTTACATTTTTAATTTTTTTTTAAAAAATTAAAATATTTATTATCTGGCCCTTTACAGGAAAAGTTTGCTGACTCCTCTTCTAGAATAGGTATTCCAGTGAAACGGCCCATGCAAATGTTCTAACAGTGACACCATCAGTCAACAAGCTCTCCATATATAAAGAGCTTTCAATCAGCTTTTTAATGCCCCATGTAAATTTGAGTAGATGGCCAAGCATCACTGAACATTTGAGTTGAAATATGAAAGGTGGAGACCAAACAGGATAAAGGCAGGTGCAGGAAAAAGAAACCTTAAAGAAAAACAGCCCTCAAAGAGGGAAGGGAAAACATCACCTTCATGAAACAAAAATAGAATGTTATAAAAAGTACAGAAATTGGCAAACACTATAGACAGGTTGCTTTTGTATTATTTTTTTACCAGCACACAACTGCATTCTGAAAACAAGGAAAGCAGAAAGAGTTCTTAGAAATTAAAAAAAAAAAAAGAGAGCAGAAATTAAAAACTTAATAAGTCTGAAGATTAAGTTGAGGGAAACTCCCAGTAATAGAGGAGGGAAAAAGAGATGGAAAATAGGAAAGAAAAGATATGAAAAGTAGAGCACCTAAATAACAGGAGTTTTAGAAAATGAGAATAAAAAGATGTTTTAAAAGTACCGACAAAGAAAAAAAAAAAATCAAGAATATTTCCCATAGCAGAAGAACGTGAGTTTTCAGATCGAAAGAATGCACCAAGTATTAAACACAGTGGATGATAAAAGACTCACAGCAAGTCACCTAAGCATGACATTTTGGAACACTCGAAATAAAGATCTAACAAGTTTCTTGAGAGAAAAACAGGTCACGTACAAACTCTTAAGAATCAGAATGGCTTTGTACTTAGCTACACTGGAAGCTGAAAGATAACGAAGCAATACCTAAAAATTCTGGGGGGAAATCTTTCCAGGCTAGAATACTATACTTCAAAAATCAAGTGTGAGAGTAGAATAAACATTTTCAGACCTGCAAGTTATGAAAAATTTACTTACCATGCAATTAATTCTTAGGAAATTCCTGGAGGATGTCTTCCATCAAAACAAAGTAAATTCAGAGAGGAAAACATGGGGTCTAGGAAAGGGGCGGGTCCAATGTGGGAGAGAAGTGAAGGGGATATCCAGGATGCTGAGGAAGGGAGAGCCCAGAACGACAGCAGCCCTGGGAAGCAGTCAGATCCCATTGGAGCAGAAGGATAGAGGACTCTGCTAAATATGTCTCCATAGAGATAAAATTGGTGGATTACTTGAAGTATTTGAATGAACTGAGAAGGAATTTACACATATGGCAGAGTTTAGGGTTGTATTAGGAATGGGTATATAAAACCAAGAAAATAAAAAATGATACAATAATTAACTCCAGGGGGAAAAAGTTGCACAAAAAAAAAATGTAATTAAAGTATATATACACATGGTGCATCTGTGACTATTCATAGCACTGTAAACATTGAATGCAGATTTAATCAAAGATATATATGGAGAATGGGTAAAGGCAAATGTGTGTGTGGGGCGGGGGACGGGTAGAAGGGGGGAGTGAAAAGATTAAATCCTCTATTCCCGTGGTGGGAAATCAATAGTTAATACCCAGAACTGAAAAACCAAGGAGTAGCAATCTGAGTGTGTTGTTGAGAGACCTGAAGATTGAAAGAAATATCTAAAAGAGTTCAAAGTAGTTATTTTGAGAATGAGTGAGGAGGACCCAAAATGTTACTGTATAGACTGCCATTCAGTGTGGGCTTCCTCAAATTCAATGCGGAGTGAAAAAAGCAAGTTTCAGAAGAACACATAAAGCATAACACCTTCTAGCCAAACTCTTTGTCCCTGTCCAAAAACATATAAGCAAGCAAACAACCCCAAACCACTGAAGGACAGATAGAGACATAGAAATATAGATGACATATAGAGCTAAAGGTAGAAATAGAGATAGGGATACAGATATGGATATGGATGTAGATAGATATAGATATATAATGATATATGCATTACTTGTCTATCGTTTTGTAACATATTACACCAAAACTTAGTGGCTTAAAACAGCATGCATTTATGATCTCAGTTTCTATGGACCAGGAATCTGAGCAGAATTCCAGGCACGTCTTAGCTGGGTTCTCTTCTTCAGGGCTTCTCACAATCCTGTAATGAAGGTATTGGCTGGAGCAACAGTGAATTCAAGGTTCAACTAGGGCAAGATCCACGTCCAAGATCATTCAGTGGCAGGACTCAGTTCCTCAGTTCCTCATGGGCTCTTGGACTGAGGGTCTCAGTTCCCTGCTGGCTATTGGTCGGAGGTCACCTTCAGTACCTTGCCAGATGGTCTCCATCAGAAGGCTGTGTCCCTTGGCAGGAGGAAACTGTGCCTCTCATGGTGGCCTTCTCTCCTCTACTCTCTTTCCTGGTTCCAGTAAGTACTCCACCCCCTCACCCTTCAGGCCTAGGGGATGTGACAGCTCTACTGTTCCTAACCCCAGACTACTGCACTAGCCTTGTGTTCCCCTACAGCCCCTACACCCTTGCAAATTAGCCTTTTTAAAATACATCCCCCCTTCACATTATCCTAATTCTAGCGTGCCATCTGTTTCTGTTGGGACTTTCACCAATATCATATCTGACCCCTCATCTAGAAGAGACTGATCATCCTGCCAAAGTTTATCCAAGTGAGATGAAAGTCATTTGAAACTGAGCTTCCTAGCATCCCTCCCATTTATTTTTTTAGAGGTACCAGGGATTGAACCTACAAACTTGCACATGGGAAGCAGGCACTCAACCACTTGAGCTACATCCGCTCCCCATCCCATTCTTAATGGATGTTTTATTTCCTTTGGGGAATTTTTGTGCTTCCATTGTGGGTAGTCCTGATCAATCTAGACAGATGACTCACATCCCAGACGCCTAGGAGGTCAAATTCAGTCCCTCCCTGCACCAGGTGCAGTCACCAGGCAAGTCTGTGGCATGAACTGAGCATGCTTTCTTCATGTGCTTTATTTGAGCAGAGATGTCACTCGTCTCCACCAAAGGGGTGGCCATAGGGGCAGCGTCCTGACCAGGCAGTTCAGGCAGTGAGACAGTGGCAGGGCTTTTCTTCAGCTTACTGCCTCTCCAAAGTCCTCTGTTCCTTTCTGTGCTTACAACCACACGGAGTCTAACTGATGTGGTGCCATTACCAGAAAAGCAGTGCTGTGTAAGCAAGCGCACATGGCAACTGTGTGTCTGTTATGGATTAAATTGTGTCCCCAGAAAAAATATGTTGAAGTCCTAGCCCCCAACCCCTCAGAATGTGGCCTTATGTGGAAATGGGGCTGCTGCAGATGGCATTGGTTAAGATAAGGTCATGCTGCAGTAGGGTGGGCCCTAATCCAACATGCCTGGTGTCCTTGTAAGAAAGAGAAGGGGAGACAGAGGCAGAGACTGGAACGATGCATCTCCAAGACAAAGTACGCCAAGCATCACCAGAAACACCAAGTCAGAAGAGGCAAGGAAGGATCCTCCGACAGCTTTCAGAGGGAGCATGGCCCTGCCGACACCTTGGTTCTGGACATCTAATCTCCAGAACTGTGAGGTGACATATTTCTGCTGTTTTAAACCATCCAGTTTGTGGTACTTTGTTGTGGCAGCTCTAGAAACTAAGACAGTGTCTTATTTGTTTTCATATCCTCCAGATCTCACTAAGTGCCTGGTTCCTAACAGACACCCAATTAAAGCTTGCTAAATAAATCCATTTCTGCTATGGCCAGAACTGGCCGCCCACATTGGGCCCCGAAAACAAGGGAAGAAACTATGGCCTTTGCTGAATGGCCTTATCACTTAAATTGATTTCCCAAAGATTATTTCTCAGATGAAAATAACACCACATAAGGGATTGTTAAAGCTTTTAATGGCAATAAACATACCATTTAAAACATTGTTATCCAGAGTCAAAGCTCACCAGGACATAACACTTGAAAAATAATCCCCAAAACGATGTAAAATATGCTTTAAAGTTAGTGAAAGGGAACTCAGAGAAAAGAGAAAATATCCTCAAGGAATAATACCAAAATGGACCCATTTAAAATGTGTGATGGAAATGAGACTACAGCTACACAATTGTTCTTGCAAGTCTTAAGAAAATCAATAAGCAACTAGTCAATTAAGACTCTCCTGGTGTTGATGAGACAGCAGGTAAGGGAATCAGAGAACCAGGGAAAACTAAATATGGAGAAATAAATGGTTCTGGGATTCACTAATAAACTCTCAGAACCACAGACAATTGACTTAGAAATAACAAAAACAACCACAAGGGCTCAATCTTCAGAAATCCAAGACTATGGTTTGAAAAGAGGGAAACAATCAATGAGAGTGGTAATGCTTTATAATTTAAAATGAACATTTAGAGTTATGAGGGCTAAGGGCCCTTACTGAAGCTATAACTTGAAATCAACCAGAAATGCAAAAATCTAGAGATATTCTGAGAGGGAGGGTTCTGATTCCTGCCTGACTTAAAATAAATTAGTTTCTCCAGTGGGGATATGGGTAATTTTTAAATTAAAATATCACTAAAATTTTTTATTATGTCTAAACAAAATACTGCGGGATATTAATTGCAAAAACAACTGGAGACACACCATGTGTCCATGGCATGCAAAGAAACATTCAAAGATGGTTTATTCTAAATTGGTTTTCTAGCCCCCAAAAGTCTCCAATCAAGCTCATTGCCTTAAACAAAGAAAATAATTTCTGTAATATCCATTTCTCCCTTCACTGCCATTCAAGGGCCACATCTAGATGGGAGAAGGATATGGTAAGAAGATTGTCACACACACATGCTCACTCAGGACATTCCATTTGTAAATGCTTTGCATTTTTAAAAGTGTCTCTACAATCTACAATCTACTGTAATTCTTAGAGTTATGTGAGATCGCAGTTAGTAGTAGCTATACTTCACAGAGAGAAAAATGAAGCCCAGGGCAGTTCAAGTGATCAATAAGCCACACGAGTCTAAGGGTGAGCCTTGGCCAGCCCGTGATTCTCCAAGTCCAGCTGGCAGTGGGGTGAAGGCCCCAGGCCGCCTTCTCACAGGACAGCCCCAGCTTGCCCATTTCTCTCTGCTGTCATCACCGAGACCTTTTTTTTGGCAGGCTCAGCCCAGACTGGTCTCTAAGCAATACACCCAAGGGAAGGGTGTAGGATGGGGGTTTCAGCCTTCAGCAGGTACTGTCTGGGGTGAGCCGTGTTCCTGCAGCAGGCACATGGAGGTCCTGCCTTTCCCCGCCGCTCACAGGCTTGATTCAGTTTCTGCTGGGATTAGAGCCCTTCTCTCACCCCAGCACAAGGCTGAGGCTCTGAAGGTGCCCTGATGAGCTCTTCTCAGGAACCTCCCCTGAAATGCTGGACCAGTTTCCCCTACAGTGGGCCTACAAGGCAATATCATCACATAGCTAGTGTGCACATTTTTCCAATTGTCTCCATTTTGTTTTATAGCAGACAACTAAATCTTATCCCTGCAAGCATTGTTTTAAAGAAAACATTTAACCATTTCCTTGAGAAATTTTCTAAAATGTCACATTCCCTTCCTGCCTTCTTAAAACAGCTGTCTGTGAACCTGCTGCTGCTGGTCCTCCTCACCCCTAATCTCGTCCCTGGGAGCCAGGAAACCAGACGAGTGCATTTCTTGAAATCCTTTGTAATCCAGATACCTCAGGCCTCCTGCCCGTGGGAGATGCAGGGATCCGTTTCCCATCCCCTCTGCTCATTTCTGCTCCAGCATCAATGCAAGCCATCGTTGTTTTGTACCCAACTGGGGTGACCTCGGAACTCAGTCCTTTCGCTGATTCCTAAAGAAATCTATACCAAGCCAGTTGTGAGCCTGGTGGGCTCCATTGAAGATGTGGGGCCACAGAAAGGTCACCTACCAGGACCTCCTCTGTCTTGAGGGCGTCTCCTGCTGCCTTCAAGGCCACCTTGCTCCCAGCCCTTCCCCCCAGTTCACTTCCCAACTCCAAGCTCTTCTTCCCCAATCATGCAGAGAAATCCAGGGCACCCAGCTCCAACTTCTAAACAAGAGACACACACCCAGCAAGCAGCTCAGCAAAGGGCCTATGATCAAGAAGAGCCACCTTCTTGAAAGGCGTTTAGGATTATAAATACACTTTATAAGTAACAAGGAGGGCTAGTTTTTGTTACCTGTTTCTAAGTTAAGAGTAAGTAGGCTAGAGATGACAGGTGCATTGGTTAGTGCACATATAACATGTAGCCCGCTATAATGTAAATCTTATAAGGCAGCACTCCATAAGGGCACTGGTTACAGGAATCTTTCCTCTCTGGGCATAAGAATTTGGTAGAGTCTACCCAGTGCATGTATCTTTTTATAACAGTACACAGAGGGGCACTTTTCTTTTGAGAGGTTTTGAACACAGTGAAAAGGTTTGTTGAGAAGATCTAAATCCACACCCCCAAATGAAGACTTAATATATTTTGCCATGCAGTTAATTTGGACATAAATATAGTCACCCAACAATGAAAACTATGCTTGGAGTCCTGAATATCAACTTTCAGCCATCTTTACAAAAGACTGAAAGTTTCTTTGCTCAGATCTTGTCTGGACTCCTTTCTTCCCAGGTCTGTTGGTCTTCTTTGTGTGCCCCATGTTGTTTTCACAGGGTGTTGCTTTCTGGCTTCAGGGTCTATACCACTCAGCCAGGTGTTTAGCTGTAAGCAATTGAGAAACCAACAGTGACTTAAGCAAACAGGGGTTTATTCTCCTGAGTCTTATGAGTAAAGAAGATCATGAGTTCACTCTAACCTTCAAAGAAAAAAGATGTTCCATCTGTGCAGGTCAAACCAAGCCCTTTGCTACTAGGCTGGATATCTGTCCCTCTACCCAGACCCCTCCCCACCATCCTCCAGCCTGCTTTCACCCCAGAAGCAGACTTCTATGGACTGGGTCAACGGGTTCCCCTGCCCTTTGGCTTTGGTTGGGTTTGGTCATTGCAGAAGGAAGGAGGATTGGGTAGGAAGAGCCTCAGGCTACAGCACAGTCCCAAGAATGTTTCGACCAGACTGATGAGGAGCTCTCCAGCCAGCGGCTCGTCAGAGGAGCCCTAAGCTTTGCGAGAACAAGCCTGCCTCTGTACCACCGCTGTGCTCAGCCGCGGGAAACCTGGACTTGGTGGCAAATGCGGTGGTGGATCCAGAAGGGCCACAAATGGGGTCATCACTCCATTTACTCCCCCGCACTGGGAGATCTGAACGGTGTGTTTTCATGACCACCAGGGAGTACAGAGTACCATGCTGCCCAAGCTGACCTGAATTGAGAGCACTTTTTTCCCTCATGAAAATTCTATTAATACCCCCCTGTAACTGTTGGGGAACTTGATGTAATTATGAATTCCAAAAATATAATTGGATTATGCTTGTAAACTGATCTGTTAATCTGGGCATGATTAGGTTATGATTAGGGTGTTGAGCCCCACCCCTTGGTGGGTGGGGAATCGACTATAAAAGGCAAGGCAAAGAACAGAGGGAGCAGGTTTTGAAGCAGTCTTTTGAAAAGCAGTTTTGATATTGGAAAGAAGGCCCCAGGAGCAGAGAAGCAAGCCATTCGCCTGATCGTCTACAGCTGACCTTGTGGAGGAAACAGGAGCTAAACCCGGAGAGAAACGCAGCCCCGGGAAGAGAGGAACCCCAGAAGCCTGAACCCTGGCAAACGCTGGTA
>JAQZBX010101136.1:0-11277 GCA_029593785.1 Cabassous unicinctus | reverse complement strand
TATACCAATTCCTTACTCTGAATATTGTCAATTAAAGAGAAAAGATTAATATTTACCCTGCCTATTTAGGAGGAATTCTCCTTCACCCTCAGTTGATGATGGAGAGCTCTTCTTAACAGAAGAAAGCCTACTAATAAATGAAGAAGGAATAATAAAAATCAGGAGATCACCACTGTGCACCCCAAAATGGAATTATTAAGTCTAGCAAGGATCATCAAGGGATACTAAGACCATGAGGTGAAAGATTGTTGGACAAGAAGATATTCTCATTGTGCCAAATCACCCCACGGAAAATTGCAATGAGAAAAACGAATGCACTTTTACAATGGACAGATCTAGAGGTCGTCAAACTTAGCACCAGCAGTAGAACCGCCTGGCATTCCAGGTCTCCTTGATGTGTTGCAGTATGAAGTTTAGAGCACACCCATGATGACTTCTTGTTAAAAATGCCGTAAGTGGAATTCATTCAAGCCTTTAGATCTACCTTCCAATTTACAGGAAATACAGGGGATAGAAAAACAAATAAAATGAACCATAAGAAAATCAGACAAATCTAGACTATGAGCCACTTCACAAGAAAACTAGCTTATTCTCTTTAAAATGTCAGTCATGGGTAAAAAAATGCATGGGGTTTTATTTTAGATTTGAAAGAGATTAAAGACTTACGACAACTAAACATAATGCATGAACCTTGACTGGATACTGTTTTGAGGAATCCATTGACAAAAGACAATTTTGAACAGAGATTAGGTATCAGGAAACTTACTTTTCTTAGGAGTGAAAATCGTATTGTGAAAATGAGCAATACAGACTCAAGCATTTAGGGGTGAAGAGTCATGACTTTAGTTTACTTTCACATGGCTCAGAAAAGAATATAGGTAAAATCAATGTACTTTGACATGCACATATAAAGCAAATATGGCAGAATTAACATTTGTTGAGGTGCATGTATGGTTTGTTCATTGCGTTATCCTTTTATCTTTTTAAAATGTTTGAAATTTTTCTTTATAGAAAGTAGGAAAAACAAAACACAAAACTGTTCAGACCCTGGGCCTCAACCCTGGCATGTGGACCTTTTAAAAGATCACAGGTGACTCTGATGCATAGTCAGGGATGAGAACCACAGATCCAATGCCCCCATTTTACAGATACAGAAACTGAGGCCCCGAAGGGTTGAAGTGTCATTCCAAGGGACAGAACAAAGACTAGAATTCGTGTTCCTTGACTTCCTGTCCTGCGTTCTTTCCTTGTATATCTTCCAGATAAGAAACCTTACCCTCTGGAACAACTGAAGCTCTTCTTTGCCAGTAGTTGAAATACACAAGGTAAAGGAAGGATTTGGGCACAGAGAGGCTACTCAGCTGTTGGAGTCAAGGCCATGGAGAAGGGAGAGTGGACATGGTGAGGGTCAAAAACTATTAGAGGAATTAAAAACTTGTTAGAGGTAAGGAGGGCTAGGACGGTCTTAATTTTAAAAATGGAATTGTATTGGAGAGCTGAATTTTTTTTTTCATAATTCTCTTATTTTCAGTGAAGATAATCCATGAGATCAAATCTAATTTCACTCATCTGTAAGACTTTATATACAGATAAAAATCACAAAATAGGAAAAAGAATTAAAAACGTGATTAATTGGGAAATGAGGTTACCGATGCAGTCCCTGGAGGAGCCCAGGTTCCTTGTACAGACATGAGGAGCTGATGAAGGCAAAGTTGTGAGTGTCTAGTGAGTCTGGAGTCAGACAAGATCTGGGTACAGATTCTGACTCTGCCCCTTTCTACTTATTGTGACATTAGGCAAGTTATGAGTGCTCCCGGTCGCAGTTTACTCTTTGTAAAAAGGGATAATTAACAAACTTCATTTATTTATTCAATAAACATTTATTCAGCCCCTATTGCCCGGCACTATGCGAAGTGCTTGGGATCCAGCAGGCAACAAGACACAGGATTCTGCCCTCCCAGAGATCCAACAGAATGGGGAGTTAACTCAGGTGGGCGACAAAAGGAGCTGCGAGGAGGCCTTCACCAGGCTGAGATGGAGCTGGGGACAGGGAAAGCTTTCCAAAAGGAGGGAACATCTTAAGGAAATATGCAGAGGCTTGATAGCCTGGTGCGGCTGAAGGAACCTACATTCATTAACCACCAAACGATTACTTAGTGAAACAGGTATGCAAAGCACGTAATTCCGACCCTGAAGCAGAAACCGGGGGCTGAGGCGCGAAACCCTCAGCGCCAAGAGGGTTCCTTGCTAGGAGAGCCGAGGACCGGGACAACCACCAAAAGAACCGAGAGCAAGACCTACAGCGGCAGGGGCGTGGCTTCGGGCACCCCCTCAGGTCCTCTTCCGGGACGGGCATATGCCCCGGAAGTAGTTGTTCGTTGGGGAACGTAGGGCAGGTCGGGACTGTGCCTGTGCGGTCGCCATGTTCCTAAGCGCGGTCTCCTGTAAGTGGGGCCAGAGGCGGCGGCGGCGAGGGTGGGAAGCCGCGACAGGCGGGCCCTGGGCCGATGCGGGGGCAGGCGGACGACCTGGCCGGGCAGCTCCCGCCGCGGCCTGCCCAGGCCCTCAGGGTGCTGCGCCCAGCGTGCCCCGCGGCGCGCCTCCCCTAGGGGGCGAGTGAAGTCGCGGGCTCTGCGTGCTGGCACCGTTTCACTTGCGGTTCACCGGTCAGGAGGCGTGGGGTGCTTTCCCCCTGCCCTCCAGAGTCCTGCCCTCCGTAGGGATGGACAGCTCAACTGGGAAGGACCGCAGAATTGCTAGCTCACCTGCTTTCGAACTGTAAAGATGAGAAACGGCTCCCGAGAGGGGCAGTGAGGAAATCCTCTGACTCCCTGTCGGTGCGCTTCCCAGCACCAGGCTGACTGCCCGGGTAGATTTAGTTTTCCTTCTCCACTTGATGTGACGCGGTTGCAGTTTGCATTGATTGACTGGTCAAGCAAGAGGCTTGTTCCAGTGCAAATATTTGCACCTTAGAAGAGGAAGAGATGGAGCAGATCTCATTTTAGAAAGATTTAAAAGGTAGCAAGTTACAGCAGGGAAGCATAGAGAGACTGAGAGGTGAAGACTTTTCTTGTCTGTTTTTATGATTATTACTGAAATAATGAAAATGCTCTCATGATTGAAGTGATGAATGCATAATTATGTGATTATACCAAATACCATTGATTGTACACTTTGGATGAATCGTATGCTTTATTAATATGCATCAATAAAATTGATTTGTTTAAAAAAAAGATAGCAAGTCCAACTGAAATGAGATTGTGCAAAACATTGCATCCAGAGTTGTGTTGGTCTGACTGGAGCTTTTTTTATCTCCCTTCTATAAAATCCTAAAAGGGGATCCCTAATACCTAGGAAATAGCTACTTTAACCACCACTCATGGCATATTTTAAGTGAAAGATTTCTGGTTATTACAGAAATTGATATGAACTTTGCATAAGAAAGATAATGAATTGCTATTTTTCTTTTCTCTTCCACCCTTCCTTCTCTACAAATAGTTGCCAAGAGCAAGTCAAAGTAAGTAGAGGTTTTTCTTTCTTTTCACATTTTACATGCCTATGTTAGATTTGTTAGTCAGACACTACTAATACATTCTTGTAGTAAACTAAGCTTTTGGTTTCCATTTTCTAAAAGTTGGTTTGAGGATTACTTACTTGATGAATTATTTTAGCCCTATGAACTTTTTCAAAAACTATTTTCCTTCTGTCCAACTGATCTTCTTCAGTGAGCATTCAAATACTTTGCTTCAGGGAGCTCTTGCTGTCTTATATAGTTCCAGGATTTATGAGTGTCCTGTCTTGTTCCTAAACAAACCATTCCCGTTACTCTGTGCTCTATTTGGATTTCCACCATATTTCCGTTTCCTCAAATTGAGGACCAGGGGCCATTTTTCTGGAGCCCATTATAGGAATCCAGTGGAACAAGCTGTGATTTGATTAAACCATAGAGCCTGTTTTCTTTTTTTTTTTTTTAAGATTTATTTTTATTTATCCTTCCCACCCCCTTGTTTTTGTACTCGCTGTCCGCTCTCTGTGTGTTCTTCTGTGTCTGCTTGTCTTCTCTATAGGCGGCACTGGGAACTGATCCTGGGACCTTCCAGAGTGGGAGAGAGGTGCTCAATCTCTTGTGCCACCTCAGGTCCCTGGTCTGCTGCGTCTCTTATTGTCTCTCCTTTGTGTCTCTTTTTGTTGCGTCTTACTGCGCCAGCTCTCTGCACAGGCCAGCACTCCTGCGTGGGCAAGCACTCCTGCGCAGGCCAGCACTCTGCTTGGGCCAGCTCGCTGTGCAGGCCAGTTTGCCTTTCACAAGGAGGCCCCGGGAATCAAACCGTGGAACTCCTATGTGGTAGACAGGAGCCCAATTGCTTGAGCCTCATCCATTTCCCCATAGAGCCTGTTTTAATGAATTTTGTGATCCTTTGCATTCACAGTATAAGCATTTCAAAAACAGCAAAGATGCTGTACCAGAGAGATTAAAAATACCAAACTGGTATCTTCAACTTTGAGGACAAGAATTGAAATAAGGTTTTCTATGCTAAAAATAGGAAAATTCTAAAGCTGCCTAGCTTACAACCCAAGACACATCAAAAATCTTTAAAACTAGGCTTTTTTTGGGGGATTAAAGTTAATGAAAAATGTGTTTAGGTGTTTTTCCCCCAGTATCTTTTATTGATTCACACAGGTCTTCCCACAGTTATTTTTGTTGGCATTCCCTACACCCAGGTTGTGAAGGAATCGCCCATGCCTTCAGTTTCTGTAGAGCTACTCCCTGCTTCCCGTGCTCTTGGTACCCTTCCTGTGACATGTCATATATATCTGTGTTAGAGACCTTGTGTACACACCTCACCTTCCATACAACAGTGTAAGCTCCTATAGGATGCAGCCTTATGTAGCTTTGTGTTTCCCCTAGTGCTTTCCACAAAGTAAGCATTTAATAGATAATTTTTGAATCTTTGTTGAATGATTATTGCCTATCTTAAATCAACAAATAATTATCATGCCTTTTATATGAGCGAGGCTCTGACTGAACATCGAAAGGGATGTGATGCACAGACGTATAATACAGTCTTAGATGCTTCACATTCTTTTTGGAATTAGATGAGAAATAAAATAACCTGGTCTAGATGGGGAGACAAGACATGAAAAAGTAACAGTACAAGGTATTAAAGTTAAGTGTCCAGTGAGGCAAACATGAACTTTTTGCTTTGGAATGACTATAACTTGTCTTAAAATACAAAGGGCAACAAGGTTTTGTACGTTAGCAATTGAAAAGTTTTAATTGCTTTATTGCTAGTGCCCTGGAAGAGGGCTCTTCTAAGATAGCTATCATTTCCTGACTGGCCAGTTAAGGTTACTAGTGCTTTGGTATTTTCCCTCCTCCTGACTTTTGTTCCTCCTGAGGTCTAGTCCTGCAGCATGGTTTGTTCTGGCTGCTCCAGTAAGGTTAGTACCATTTCATTCTGTGTAGTGGAACAAACCTTGGGATTCAACCATTGAAATTGTGTTTTATGGAAAACTTAGGCTGTCTTAGAACTGAACCACTTCTTAGGGCTAAGTGATCTCTGACAACTACTACTGTACTGGGCTCTCAAAATCTGCCAGGCCCCTGTGCCTGATTTTAGTCTCTCTTCTCAGCTTTTAACAGTTTACTTTTTAAAAAAAAACTTTATTTCAACTTCAAAAAATAAAATAGAAGGCAGCTTAACAAATTATGCTGGTTTACTTTTTAACCTTAGAACCATTCTGGTGAAAATGATGAGCCAGGCTGGGACAGGTTACACCTTCAACACCAAGAGAAGCCGACTACGAGAGAAACTGACTCTTTTGCATCATGACCCAGTCGGTAAGCTTCAGAGGGGTTACTCCACAATAGATTTAGATGCTTCCAAGGCTTGTTGCTCCATTTCCAAACTGATGCTGAACATCCCTGGCAGTTTTGTAACCCCTTTGACACTAAAGCATTCATTCAGCAAGTATGTACGGAATGGTTACTCTGGTGCCAGTTACTGACCCATGTTCTGGAGTACACTAGGAAGCAAGACAGACTCAGTATGTGTGCACTTGGCATTTATAATTTGGTTTGGGGGAGAGAAAAATAATGATAAATTACAGTGAGTGCTATAAGAGAAACAAGATGCTGAGAGAAAGTTTTGGGGAGATGGTGGGGAACTTACTTTATATAGGGTAGATCAGGGAAGGTCTCTCTCAGACGGGACAGTTAACCAGGGCCCTGGAGGTGAGAAACCAGCCATGTAAAGAGAGTATGTGATACTGTTCTGGAAACAGAGAAGAGTGTCTTGAGAAGGAGGTTTTGGTCTCCTGGGTCATTTGTTTGACAGTGACAAGTTATTGGGTCCAGATTTGAGTTAAACAGGTACGGTGTCTATATTTTAATACAGGAAAGTAGGGCATTTGATTTTTCATTTTGTACCATCTGTTGCAATGCCATAATAAGTGGTAATTTTAAATGGTCTCGGGAAATGGGAGAAGTATTTGTCTAAAAAAGACAAGTGTTCCCAAGGCCAGATTGCCTGCTCACAAACAAAATAGAGTCAGCTTTTGACTGCTGTTGGTGGAAGCCCTTCCTATTTCTAGATTTCATGTGCAGATTTATGCAAAATAAAGTAACACATTTTATTGTAGAACACTGGACAGTCCCCCCCCCCCCGCCCAGTTTTGTGCCCTTACTTCTAAACAGCCCCTTTATAATTACTTCTTACAAAGATGAGGTCTATACTAACATGTGGAGGCATTTTAAAAAATAAAAGCTGTGAGAAGCACGTTTACTTGAGTTCCATTCTTGAGGAGAAATAAAATTCTCTGCTGTTTTTAATGGTGTTGGAATTTCTGGTCATTCATTATGATAATAAAAAGGGAATTCTAGGTTTGTACCTGAGGACTAGGAGTCTGAATTTCAGGATGACTCCTTCTATGGGGTAGAAGTTAGGATATTGGATTGGTGTGGCATTTTCCTCCCTCTGATTTTTTTGTATCAATCAGCTAGTGAAATCTCAAAAAATAATGAACTTTGCAATAAAGTAATTGTTTTTCTACCAGTTTAGCTCCTTTAGAGTTTATTTTTAGGAGTGTGTACTTTTTAAGTACTTAATAAATGTTGCTTGAATAACCTATGATATTTTAATCATGAAACTATTAGAATTTTCATCCTTAGGATAGCGATATTAGGAACTTACTATTTGTCAGATTGATTTTAAGTTTGGAGATTGGGAAAGGATACAACCATAAACACTTCTGACCATAAGTTGAAAGTGGGGCAAAGATTCATATATAAATTTCAAATGGACAATTAGAACTTTGCTGATAAGGAATGTTCTGAGCCTTGACAGCACAACTTTTATCTTTTTTGAAGAAGAGAATGTTCTGGGATAGACTGCATGGCTTTCTGCCCACCTATGAATGCCCTGCAGGCTTGCGTGATCAAGATGTTTGCCTTGGGGCCTGCCCCACTGCAGGACACCAAATAGCTTGGCATTTCTCCCAGGTTTTTTTTTTTTTTTAAATACCTCAGTGAGTAAGTGGTTCATTTAAAGAGTAATGTTTTGTTAGCCTGTTTTATGAAGGAAGTCAGGTAAGGAAACGTGGAAAATTTCCTAATGATTTGAGTATTTCCTCATACACTATAGCAAGAACCAGCTACATATGCCTCTGCCCTTTCAGAATAACTTTTTCCCATACAAAATTGGATGCTCATTTCCAAGGGGTAAGGATTAAAGTCTGAGGAATAAGGTTATTAAACTGTGTTAAATATACGAAGGTATATTATAAAGAGAATGAAAACTTGTCAGTTTTAATTCCTTGAATGACTAAACAAGACACTATAGATTTCACTTGAAGCAGAAAAGATTTAGGTTAAATCTAGGGAGAGAATTGGACAGACTCATTCTTCTACAAATTAAGCCGCAAATATTTTGACAAAATTAATTTATGTATATGATTATGGATAGCATTGTGTCATTTCAACTCAACAAACATGTATTGAGTGCTTACTGTGTGTTTTAAAGAAATTTGCCCAGGGACTCAGAACTGATAAGCAGCAGAGCCAAGGTTTGACCCCAACCTTTCTGACTCCCTATTTTTTCTATTTCACAGAGCCAAATTAATCTTCCTAAAACTTTTTTTTTTTTTTTACTTCAAGACCTTCCCCTGTGGTCAGCCTAGCATTCAAGGCCATGGAGCCCCACTGTCACTCCTGCCTCCTGCCACCATTCCCCTACACCACGTGCTGCTCCTGGCTCACCTCATCCAACTGCTGCTCCCTCAGGGGCCAAGCCTGACCCTCCACGAGGCCCTCCCTCACCGTTCCCATCCCCTTTGGGTTAGTGCCCATGGGGCTTAGTGGACATTCACATGGCCACCTCATGGTGTACTGATGTATTAAATCAGGGACTCTTACACTTCTGTAAACTCCATGTTGCCTACCACAGTTCTGTGGACTGAAATATTCTTTAAGGGAATCAAAGCAGTGAATGAATCAAAGAATTTTCCTGAATAAAACCTTGGTTTACTAATCTTACCTGGTCACTCCTTTCACGTTCCATATAGAATAACAAGAGGGAAATATTTCTTCCAGTTAATGACATTATTTGATGGGAGGCTATTTTGGTTCTTTACTAGCATCTTGGAATGATTTGTTGTCTCCTTGAAGTCCAGGAGGATCATTCCTACTTATATTTAATTTTAGATGGTTTGACGTATGTTAAAATAACACTTGAACAATGTAATATGTATATTTTATTATTTTATTGCTATTGTAAATAAAATTCTGTTGATTAGCTAGTGGGTCTTAAGTCCAGCTGCCCATCAGAATCATCTGAGGAGCTTTAAAAAACATAGCCTTCCAGCCCCACTTTAAATCTTCTGAACCAGAATTAGGCTAGGGGTGGAGGTGAGAGAGGAATGGATTTTAAATATACTCCCTTAACCAGACAGTTTGGAAATTTCATATACAGAGTATCCATATTTATTGCAGAAGAAGAAAAAAGAAAGCTAAGATCTCTTAATAGTATGATAGAGACAAGTGAGGAGTTATGTCATAGTCCTTTGGGTTTCTGGGTACAGTGTTTTTGTATTTTTGGCAAAGAGGAAGTAGGGTGTGTGTGTGTGTGTGTGTGTGTGGTGGTGTTGGTGTTGGTGTTGGGAGTTAATGGAGTGTGGTGGGGCATTAGTTACGAACTCTGAAACCCTTACCTCCCAGCATCAGTCTCCAGTCTCATCGAGGCAGAAAGCACTTTTGTTCTGGTTTTGTTTCAGAAAACTGGATTCTGTAAAGCTATTTACAGCGATGAGATTGTCGGCTCTTATATCAATTCTACTGCCACACTAAAAACCCTCCCTAATTGAGTGTATTAAACCTTATCTGGAAAATACAAAGTTTAGTGTTATTTGCTCTGTCAGCCAGATTGACTTTTCTGCTCACTTCTTGCCTTCTCCTTTTCTGGAGTCCAGCTCTCAGTCTGTCCTGCTTTACTTCCAGAAGAGTGGACTTTAACTAGGTGACCATATTGTTTTCCACTTTTGCCCCCAGTTTACTTTATTGAGTATTTCATATTGGTTGAAATATGACCATGTGGGGACCCGAGGATGCCACTGATTGGCTGGTGGCCCTCCCCTTGTTCCTCCTGCAGTTTTCTCTAGTCTCCTTTGGCCTCAGGAATAGAGAAACTGAGTACAGCAGCTCCATCCTCATGTCAAATGAATAGTACAGTAAGAGGAAGGAGAGGGCTCATGGTCTAATAGGTATTTTTAATAAAAATGGTGATGACACTTTTCAGTTTTGTGCTATAATCCTGTTTTCCCCCCACAGTGAACAAAAGAGTCCTCTTCGTGGAAAAGAAAAAAATACGTTCCCTCTGAACAATGGATTGAAAATGAATTTGATTTATAAATGAGAAGACTGGAGGGCGGGGATACTGATTCAGAAATCCTGCAGCGAGTAATAAAAGAAGAGGAAATGGCATGGAATCACTGCCTCCTGTGATTTGAAGGCCATTGTGAAGGAAAACAATGCAGTGAAAGGAAGTTCTTCATATTAAGACATATGTCATTGCATCACATTTATTAATCTTTCTGGATATTTTTATAGCCCTTAATAAAAAATATGAAAATAGCGAGTGCTATTGTCTCTTGGTGTTGTTTTTTTCCCACTATTTGAAATTTAAAAATCAGCCATATTAATAAAAAGTAACCATTGTTTTATATAATAAAAGAAGTGAAAATTTTCTGGAATGAGACTTATGGAAGGGTTTCCAGCCTTCTCCTTCTTTTACTTCACAGAAAAGGCAGAGTCACATTCCAAGTGACCTTGTATTAACAAAGGTATCAAAGGTGACCAGGAACCATAAGAAGGGAGCCTTACAACACAAAAGAAACCAAGAGAATGTCTACTTTTGATTTGTGCCAGTATAGCTTGGAAAAATGCCACTGATCCATATTCTCAAACCCAGGTCACCAAAGCAATACTTGGGATTTTTTAGGAGAGCTTTATCCCCTCGATCTTTTAAGGTTTTATTTTAATAAGAGGAGCTATACTGTATTTCCATAAAGCCACTGCTGTGGCCTCTGGGGCACAGTGGTGCCACACAGCTAACTAGCTTGGAATTCCACTGATTTGGATGAGGACCCTTGCCTTACCCAGATCTGTACACTTTGTCCCTCAAGCTGTTTTCCCACAAATTTTCAAAATTGCCTACCTTTCTCCTTTCTCCAATACCTGGCTGAAGGTAAGAAGGATCAGCTTACATTTTGAACTCTGCTGGCTCATATCCTACCCCATTTAAAACATCTGTATGGGAATTTGTTAGAGTGCCCACCATGGCCACAAGCAGTAAGCACCCAATGCCGTCTCTGAAATAACAGGTGTCTCCTCTATGTCTCAGTCTGTCTCTGGAGGAAATGCAATAGTAGCTCTGGAAATGGAATTAGTTGTAGACAGCTGTCAAATCTGAGAGGATTGTGGTGTGCTAGTCAATTAGCTATTTTTAAAGCATATTTTGGTAATGCTGTGGTTCAAAAGCTATAATAAGTGAGATTTTGACTTTCAGTTTTAGGCTGAAATGATACACAATGATCTTGGGTTACAAGAAAAATCCATCACCTGATACTAGCTGAGCCAAAGTAAAGGATCTGTGACATGCAGGGATGGCTTTTTTTTTTTTCCCCAAACTTAGAATCAGGTTTAACAAATGACTTGTAAGTTCAGCCCATGGACTGAATGTGGCCTACAGGTGGTGTTTAGATTAAAAAAAAAAAAAAAAAAAA
>JAQZBX010101135.1:0-11288 GCA_029593785.1 Cabassous unicinctus | reverse complement strand
ACTTTTTGAACACTATTTTCAGATTAAACACTTAGTAAGTTATAAAAATAAACATATGGAATATAAGATAGTTTACCTAAAACGTTTTCTTCTAATTTGAGGAACCAAAGAGTTAGCAAAAATATTCCATGTGTTGATTTAAATCATACATTCTTTAAAAGAACAGTCTGTAATATTCCTTGGCACTAGTGCTTTTTGTTATCAACTGTACTTGCATTTAGTTACTGTAAAGGAAGTAGGAGATAAGATTAATTCTTGAGCCCCTGCTATAACATTATTTATAATGTGACAATTTATTACACAGTCTTTGCCTGATAAGTAGCTCAGTTACATTCTCCATGTGTCTTTTTTATATTTTTTTTCTTTCTTTTTAAAATTTTCTCTCCATGTATCTTACAGTTTCATCCAGGGCAGCTTGTATCATACAAAGAAAAGATCCACAGTTCTAATTTTCATCTCTTATTTGTCCCATTAGGTGAGGTGTTGTCTCCCCTGCTCTATCCCTGATTTCCCCTTCAACCACCAAGATAGAAGACTAACTTATATGTATCTGCATTGTTTTTGGTGTGGAGGGAGATTCAAAGCAATATAAAATTTGGCCTCTACCTTTGGGGAACTTATTATTTGCTTGGAAAGTAAAGACACAGACAAATATAGAACAACACAGGAGACTAAACAATGGAGTGCTGAAGCAGGTGCTCTTGCTCTTGTCTTTGTGTGCTGTCCACGTGAGTGCGGTCCTGAAGCTCTGTGAGTGGTCTGAGGAGAAGTCCTGCCCAAGGGTTGTCCCCTCTCCCAGTTTTTCTGGGACCTTGTTTTATTGTTTGTCCCCAAAATTTCTTGTATCTTTTAATTCTCTCTCTCCATTGGCCCTTTCTGCTTAGTCTGTGGAAATGCTCAATCAAGACTGCCCCACACTAAAACAAACAGAATTCTCAGTATTTATTCCCCGACTGACATAGCCCACCAGCAGATTTTTGTTCTTCCTCATTAAATATTTTCCAAGTATGCATCACTTCCTCCTTACAGTCTAGCTCCCATCTGTCTCAGATCACTCTCTCTTAGGTCAACAGTGCTTTTCTGTTCACCAAATTTAGAGACCCCACAGTCTGATCAAAACCTTCCTTTTCGTCCTCCCCCATCCATGTGACTACTTGCATTTCCTACCCTCATTTGGAGCTAAGTTTTTCAATGTTCCTCAGACACATATTCTTTCTTCTGTCTCTTTCCTTATGCATTTTCTGAAATGCTTGATACCTCTCCAGTTCACCTGGAGCACTTAAGACCCAATTAAGTGGGTCATCCTTCATCCCACTCCCGCCCCCTCCCCCCACCAAAGTTACTTTCTTCGCTATGCTCCTAACATAACAGCATAACAGTGGTTAACACAAAGGATTATAGTATATCTGTTTCATTATCTGTTTTCTCCACTATTCTGTGAGTTTTCTAGTCTGGGAACCATACCTACACCTACTGCTTACCATACACTCCATACTACAAAATAATGGTTAAAGTACTGGCTTTGCAGTCACACTGCATGAATTCATAAATTGATTCTATTGCTTGCTCACTTTGTGACATTGGATAAATTTGTTAACCTCCATGAACTTCATTTCCATCTTCCTAATGTTGTAAGGATAAAATGATATCCAAGTAATGTTTTTAGTCTAGTGCATGGAACATAGTAGGTATTCATATTAAAAAAAATACTTGCTGAAGAAATATATTAATAAACACTAAAAATAAACATTTGCTGGTAGTACTCTCTCCTACTTTCACCACTTGATTAAATGTAAATATTTGCAAGGAAAATTAAAGGCGGTTGTTATGAATAAATATACTTGGAGAGTTTTTGAATGATAAATTCTACTCTTTCCCAAAAGGATGGGTTAAGTTTTAAGTGAGAAGGGAGTGACAAGGTGGGAAGTAAAGTTTTTTTTTTTTTTTTCCTAGACATAAAAAGTGACTTGGAAGGAAGCCTCATGAGAGGTGGCAAAGGAAGCTCTGTTAACCAAAATGAAGAAGGAATGCTTTTATGGTAGAGGAGAAAAAGTAATTCAGTGGCATTTGAATTTGATACCTAGGAATATCGCCCAAATGGATTTATATCCTAAGAAGAAAGAAACTACCCTAGATTAAGAAATGCCATGTATTATCAATTACTGTTTGGACTTCTTTAATCAGAAAAAAAGTCTTCAGGCAAATAAAATCATTAATGTTGCCTTAGAAGTAAGAGGCAAAAGGCTTTTATGGCTTTTCTTTTTTTAACTTTTTTTTTTGTGTGTGTGTGTTTACAAAGGTGAGTGTAAATGTTTTACCAGACCGTAAGTGTATGTCTTGATCTACTTTTACACTTATTAATGCTTAGTTATAGTAGGAAAATTCATCACATGTTGTAACACTCGCTTTTATGGTAGTCTTATGATGTCATTCCTGTGTAGTACATTGCATTAAAAAATAGAGTGGCCACCCTGAGCAGTCAGTTAAAATAATGGAGCATTCATTCTTGAACTGCAGCCTAAAATATTCCATAGTTAAAGATATAGTAACATAAACTGTGAGGTCAACTTTTCAGGATTGTAATCTCACCTAGAGATTGGAGATTGGTAAAGATGAGAATTCCCAGTATTCTTTGTTTAATTCTTTGGGAACAACCAAAGTTTGCAGATGATACTGAAAAATATTGAGTTCTGATAAATGAGGCGCTAATAAGGTCCTATTCTAATTGTGAAGTTATCTGCCTTGAGGAATGGATGATCTGTAATATCAGTTTAACTCACGTATCAATTGAGATGAGAATACATTACCTGAGGGACAATGACTTGACTCATTTTTACAATGTGGTCACAAAATTCATGGCGGTGATCTCAGCTGCCTCAATTATCATTACACTAATCTCAGACCCTGGATTAGATTGGGTTTAGCAAGTGTCCTTTCAGATCAGAGTTCAAGGAGTCCTAGTTAAGTTTCAGGGAAAGAAGGACAACCTGCTCAGGATACTTTTTTAAACAAAGGTTTCATTCCATACTGCTTTTTAAATCCTTCAAATAGTCTTAACTGCTAAACTAGCACACACAGAAAAAGACAGTAATCTCTATAATAGTTTGCACAGGTTATTAATGGCTCTAGCCTATTGATTGTATACAGAGCAAATAAAATAAAATTAAATACATACATACATATGTACATACATACATACATAGTCAGTGAAGTGGGAGGGTGGTGATAGACAGGGAAACTTTACAGACTTCCTCCCTCCCTCATTCTTTGCTGACTTGTAATTAAATCCAGACTTAGTAGCGTCATTACGTTGTGAAGATGAGCTAGAAACTCTTTGGAAGTTAAATTCTTAGCATTACCCCTGCAGTAGAAAGGGCATTTGTACCTGTACCTTGACCAGTCTTTAAAAACAAAACAATGCTAAATAGTGCATGAATAGTCAAAGTAAAGATTCTTCCTTCATAAGGCCTTGATATTTATTGAAGGTGGTGTTATGACCCTAGGAACTAGAAAAATTGAGTTTTGATTTTTGAGTAAGGTTTTGAAAATATCAAGTAGGCAGAGTTGTAGGGCACAGACTAGTTTAGCCTTGATAAATGTGTTAATTCACAGTCTTGCCCATGGAAGTAACTGTTCTTCAGGGAAGTGGTATTATTATACAATGTCTTACAGCCAAATATTGGTTTGTAGAAATGTTCAGAAGTTTACACATGATCTAAATTCAGCCTTCTTACTATCTAACTATAACTAATGCTTTTTACACCAGTACATTCACTGTAAATGCCCTCCCTCCAGTGAAATGTAAATCACCATTAAAGTCACATAGCTTGGGTAGTGTTTAGGACTGGCTGTGAAAAGGGAAAACCTGGAATGGTTGAGGCATAAGACATTAAAGTTAGAGATCATCTCTTCTCTTCCCTCACCATATTCAGGAATCTCCTCTGTTTCCCTGGTGGAGTGTCATACAACTTTTGCTTGCTTACTTCCAGGGGTGGGGGAGCTCACTTCTTTGTGAAGCTGTAGACATCACTAGTTACTCTAGTTTTACCATCCCTAAGTTTTATAAAGGGAACTACCATTTTTTGGGCAAAGTGTACTGATACTATTTCCTTTCCTACAATTCATGTAGTTGGAAGTAATGATCATGCTTCTCTAAGACTTCTCCTTTGTAGGCTAAACAACCACAGAATACATACACATTTGGTACTTTTTCTAGCCTTTTGCTCTGTATGTCCTTTGTGTCTGCTTGATCTCTAGTTGTCCATGGTCCTCTGACAACATCTCGTCTCACTGCCTCAGCTGTCATCTTAATTTTCTATAAAGGCATTAATTCTTTTTCACAGATGTTCCCAATAGTGGCTCATATTAAAGTTTTGGTTACCTCATACACCAAGTGTTTTTTTTTTCCCCCTTCAATACGAATTTATGTAAGGTCAGGCTCCTCCATCTTGTAGTTATTTATTTAGAAATTAACATATTTATTCTTATTAAATTTCACTTTGTTTTGTCTAATCAAGTGTTATCTATTGAGATAATTTTGTATCTAAATAATGTTTTTAAGTGTATTGGCTTTACAGATCTTATATTCACCTTCATTTAAATTATTTTCAAAATGTTGAATGGGCAGTGCCAAAGACAGAACCCTGGGTCATAACCCTGAAGACCACCTCTGAGGTGGGCTATTAGTATTGGGACTTGATATCCAATCAGGCACCAACTACCTAAGTGCCTTGTATGTCAGGTCTACTATGGTATCATGAAGTCTTTCTCAAATGTTTTCTGAGATCAAAAGACGCATTTTATCTTTGCCATTCCCATACCCTGGTCAAAGGACATGGTTTTAGTTTGGCATTGCATTTTCTTTGTGGGCTGAACTTTTTTAGTTTTAAAAATTTGAACTTTGAGTTAAAATTTGATTTGTTCTGGAATTCTTCTGTTTCATGATTTTGTTTTCTTTACCATCATATATCACCTCTACAAATTCTTCTAATATCTTGGGGTGTGAACTCTCTGGGTCAGGAGACTTGTACTCATTCAAGGCAGCCAGATGTTCTTTTATGGTTTTATTTCCTATATTAGCTTTCAGGGCTTTCTTTGTCATTGTTCTAGCATTTTCTGCTTGAAGCTTCCTCTACTTTAGCAGATAAAATGGAAATAGGTGAGCAGTTGGGTAATTTTGCCTGGGCTCTCTTTATCTTTTTATTTTGACATTATCGCTCTCAAGTAGTTGTCCTATCTTTTCCTAGACCATCATTTAGTGCCTAACTTCACTTAAAATCTTTTATAGTTGGCATGTTTCCTGTATCTGATGTCTTTCTGGGCTGGGGCCTCTTTAATAAAGTTCTTAGAGATTCCTGTTTATTCCTCTGTGCCACTTTCCACAATTCTTATGTAGTTTAAAACATTTAAACTTAGAGACTTTTTAGTGTGGTGTTCAAA
Source organism: Cabassous unicinctus (assembly GCA_029593785.1). NCBI lineage: Eukaryota > Metazoa > Chordata > Mammalia > Cingulata > Chlamyphoridae > Cabassous > Cabassous unicinctus. The sequence goes on along the minus strand of JAQZBX010101135.1, from coordinate 5,849 downwards.
TCTCTTGGTCTCACTCTTTCCTAGTGGGGTGTGACCTTAGGAGAGTTACTTGATCTTTGATGCTTCATCTATAAAATGCGGATGAGTCATTTTTAACTGTAGGGCTGTTTTAAGGATTAATTGAGTTGATAATGCCCAGTAGGTGACATAGTACTCAATGAATGTTACCATCATTATTTTCTTTTTTGTCATACTGCCCATTCACCTTTTTTAGCATAATTATTTGTGAACATACAAGTATTTTCACAGCCTTAAAACCATCTTCCTTAATAAAAACTCCACTCATACATTCACACCTACATTTTCTTTCAGGTTTTTGATGCCTGCTTCCTAAATTGTAAAATATGTATCTCTAAGAATTCCATTGCTTAACTAGTGTAAGCTCCAGGAGATGCTGGCTTTTGTGTCTCCCAGACTCCTCTGGCTTCATATCTCTCAAAGGTCTATTCTTCCAAATTTAAGCTCAGTCTAGTTCTCCTTCATATAGATATTCATTATGTCTTCCATGGTGAATACCATTAGCCATATGTCTTACAGGGGCAGCCTATAGCTCTCAAGATACTAAGCTTCCAGCAGACTCTGTGGAAACCTCTGTTCTTCAGGGGGGTAGATTCTTAGCCAACAATGTTGATATCACTAGGGCTTTTCTTACAAATGATTGCACATTGTGAATACTAAATATATTATTAGCATATTGAGCTTCGAATTTAATGGACTTAAGGAAAAATAAGTGAAAATGGTGGAAACATAATCATGCAAATAGAGAGGGTTTCACAGTGTTTATGTTTTATCTTCACTACCTTGTTAGGTATGTTAATTGTACAGATTCTGCCTGTTTCTTATCTGCAGTTTAAGGATAATAATATCAGTACTTAACTGTGGACTATGCACTATTCATGTAATTAAGCATTCCTAACTTTTTGGAATTCCTAAGTAAGAATGGATTTGAGTTTGGCCCAGAGATATTTTTTTCCTTCCCTTTTTCAGAATATATTTCAGAATATATTTCAGAATATATATATCCAGAAATAAGCATGTGATGTTTGCTTTCTTTTTCATGAATAATCATACATTTCCAGGACCTGCTGTGAGTTTGCAGTTATATATGTGAAGGTTCAGAAAACACTTGAGGAAACTCCTTTCCTTTTCCCTGAAAAAGTGATAGTGGCCAGGAACTCCCCCCCTACCCCCCACTCCCAATGTAGCTCCTTTCTCCCTACCCACCATTTGCATTATCCCTCTGGCCTTCCTATACTTCTCTCAGGGGGTGGGGGCACACCCTCATTTCTGTATTTCTCAGAGCAGGCCTGCCTGGCCCAGGGGAGCTTATTTAAGTGCAGATTCCTGGACCCATGTAGACCTCTGGTGGCAGACCCCAGAATCTCCATTTTCATAGTTTCCTTATGGGGGTCGCATAACCCCAAGTTTGGAGAATTACTGCCCAAGTCCAATTGTCAATGGCTTCTGTTACGTCTGATGAAAACAACTTTATGCAGTGTACCTTCTGACATGCTTGGTCATTGAAGAGCAGGCTGCTGGTGGCTCAGAACAGATTTTCATGATGTGAATGCAGAGTCAGGGGACATAATTTTCTGGGCTCACACCTATCTCTCAGCCAAAGACATTTCAGGTTAGTCGTGTGTCTGTACTGGTGAAAGAATATAGTCTTATTTGAACTGGGACCACCCTAGTTCTGGGTACATTCTGTGGTAGTATATTTGCCAACTCACATTCAGCCCATGCATTTATAATTACTCAACTGTTTCCATGCATTGAGTCATTGCAGAAAAGCCGCTTCTTTGTAGAACCTCATTAAGATTTCAGCTGCTAACAGATTTTATTTTATAGTTCCAGCTTTCATGATATTAAGATATGGAGATTTGGGCTTCTGGGAGGGGTTATTTACAAGTTTAAAGCTCTTAGCTACAGGAGCATCACCATTATTTTAAGGGCATAACCAAATAGAAAAAAGAAAAGCATAGTCCAGTATTCTAATCACTGTAATAGAATACTTTGGAGGCATTTATAAAAATGCTGAATTACTTTATTTTTATTACTTGTTTGGGATTTGTGTGAATTTTTAAAAAAATGGCATTTAGTTTAAAGCAATACTTTCATAAATGCTACTTATTTGGGGGAGGGGTGCTAGAAAAGACTCACACAGCATTAAAGTAATACCCATAGTGTTCATACTTATTAAAAGAATATACTTTATTTATGCTAAGTGTCCATGGTAAATGAATAATTTCTGGCTTAAATTATGTATTTTTCTTTTGTGGTTTTACCCCAAATTATGCCGAGCCATTTTATATCCTATATTGCTTTTCCCCATGGTAATTTAAAACTTTCTTCTAAATAATGTGTGCAATTTTAATTAAAGTAAGTAAGCTTTAACTGAGAGTTACTGGTTATGTCAATTAGAGGTGCCACTTACATTTTATCTTTTATCTGTTAACATAATAATCATTCGTTAGGCAGTCCACAAAGAGAACTTGAGTAAAATCATAGCAAGCAGGTCCATATCAGGAGTCAGGAGTGCTAGCCTTTGAGAGAGTGGTGGTTCTATGAAAGAACTTGTCTCTTCTGGCCATGATGTTAATATTGTTTTCATTGCATAGGCTTTGGCTGCTTGTCCCCTTTGGTAATCATCTTGGGTATTTCTGAAAGCCAAGTCTAACTCATTGAGCATAGCTCTAAGCACAGTATTAAGAGGCGGTTCTTCCTCTTCCCTCAACATCTGCCTGTGTATTTTTCACTTGCTTATTTGTCCCTAGTGCCCTTACATTACCTGCTCTTTCTCCAGGCAGGTGATAATAAACCCCTTGTTGACAGATATTGTCTTCTGATTCTGTGTCCCCCTGTTGCGTTGTAACCTGCAATTCCAGTGGCACTAGGTAGATGCTTCTTGAGCAGATGGTGAAGAGTAGGAGAAGGCTTAATTTCTGCTACCGACCAGATACATTTAACTTGTTGGCATTCCTATCAGCCACTTCAAATACCAAGGGTTTCTTGCCTAATATCCTTTTAGGCATTGTAGCTGTGCACATTTCTATCTAGAAGTTTCTAAATTATAGGACTTCTTATCTGAAAATAGCCAAGTTTTTAAAAAGAACAGATTTCTGACTGCAAATAGTTTTCTTTTTGTGTGTAGGTTGCTTTGTTTAATAATTTGCAGGGAAAGCACAGTAATTCTTTGTTTTAAAAGTAGCAATTGTAGAAAATTTGAAATATATAAAACAGTGTAAAGGACAAAGTAAAAATCCCCCTTGGTGTCATCTGTGGTCCAGGGAGGATACCACTGTTAACATTTCATTGTATTTTTCCAAGTCTGTTTTATGCCTGTCAGTTTTTTCCATGGTTGAATTTATACTACATACATAGTTTGTTGCCTACTTTCATTCTATTTTTATTTCTTAATGCATTTCTGGTCATAAAGTCCTTTTTTACATCCCTCACAGTCTCTATAACTTAGTTTTCATTTTCCTTAGCATTAATTTTTAGTGACTTCTGAATAGTTTGTGATATGGGTATACCATAATTTACTTAACCATTCCATTGGTTTTAAATATTTAGACTGTTTAGAATTTTTCATTTTTACAAGTAACTCTTTAATAAACATCTTTGCATTTGATTATTTTTCTATGCTTATGATTATTTAATTGGGGTAATGGACAATAAGTCTTAGAAGTTGGGGATCTATTCCCAGTTGATTGATATTCACGTAGATTCCTGATTGATAATTCACAGACATTTATGTTTGTTACATTGTTGGGTTTCAGATTTTAAATTTATAGTTTTCATATTATCACAGTTAACTTGGGGTTAGAAGATATTATTTTTTTATGCCAAGGAGATCAGTAATACTGGATTGAGGAAGATTTGGGAATTTCTGATTTTCTCCATTTCCGCTTGGTCGGTCTCAACCACATCACCTGTCATGTAACTTTCTATGACCTCTTCCTAAAGGGCTTCTCTGCCTTTCACTTCTGGTCCTCTGCAATTCAAACTCCCCCTAGTAGTCTGAGTGATGACTTAAAAACAAAAACTGAAAATGCATTCATTTGTCTAAAACCCTTTCCCGGCTTTCTATTTAATTTAGAGTAAAATCCAAATACTTGCTATGACCTGCAAGGTTCTTTTTAACCTGTCTTGGCCTCCACTCTCAGCTGGTTGCTCATTCTCCTTCCTGCTCCCAGCCGTACTAGCCTTTGAGTTTCTCAACCCAGGCCAAGCCCTTCCTGTTGCAATGTTTACACGTTCTTATTCCCACTTTTTCCCAGCACTCCCTTTTTACCACTTTTTGCAGGCTAGAGATTCCTTTTCATCCTTTAGCTCATTTTCCTTGACTACCCAATCATTCTTTCTCGTAGCATCCTATTATTTTTATTCCTAGCGCTTATTAAATTTTTAGTTATATCTTTGCGTGTTGGTTATATCTTCTAGACTCTAAGTTTCATGAATGTAGGTACCATATTTATTTTGTTCACCACCAAATACTTCTAGTTTCTGGTTAAGTACCCCCTAAATATCCAAGCAAATGAATGAAAAAAATTAATGATGCATTTGGAAGGGAGTATTTATTAGTATTGCATAGCTTTTATGTTCAAAAGCAATATGAGGTATTTTGAGTTCAACATGATAGACTTGATTCAGTTAACTGAATTTTACTTGTAATATGCTTTTGCTCCACATCACCCTGCTTAAGCACCTTTTTTTTTGTTTAACTTTATTTTGTACATTTAATAATTGAAAATATAGACAATTAACTAAAAAGAAAACACTTAAATAAAAACATACATTTCTCAATTAAATGTACTGGATACCTATAATTTTTTTGAATCATACAATATGTTACACAAAATATTTGGTTAGTAACACAATCATACAGTATTTGTCCTTTTGTGTCTGCCTTGCTTCGCGCAACATAATGTCCTCCAGGTTCATCCATGTTGTCATATGTTTTACGACTTCATTTCTTCTTACAGCTATATAATATTCCATAGTGTGAATACACCACAGTTTGTTTATCCATTCATCTGTTGATGGACACTTGGGTTGTTTCCAGTTGTTGGCAATTGTGAATAATGTTGCTATGAACATTGGTGTGCAGATGTCTGTTTATGTCACTGCTCTCAGTTCTTCTGGGTATATAACCAGTAGTGGTATTGCCAGGTCACATGGCAGGTCTATATTAAACTTCTTTAGAAACTGCCAAGCAGTTCTCTGCAGGGAACTGTACCATTCTGCATTCCTCCCAACAGTGAATAAGTGTTCCTATCTCTCCACATCCTCTCCAACACTTGTAGTTCTCTGCCTTTTTAATAATGGCCATTCTGATAGTTGTGAAATGATATCTCATTGTAGTTTTGATTTGCATTTCCCTAATCATTAAGGATGTTGAGCATTTCTTCACGTGTTTTTTTTTTTGCCGTTTGTATTTCTTCTTTAGATAAAAGTCTATTTAAGTCTTTTGCCCATTTTTTAATTGGGCCGTTTTTCTTTTATTGTTGAGTTGTAACATCTCTTTATATATCCTGGATATTAAACCCTTATTGGATATGTGATTTCCAAATATTATCTCCCACTGAGTTGGCTGCCTTTTGACAAAGTCCTGTGAGGAGCAAAAGTGTTTAATTTTGAGGAGGTCCCATTTATCTTTTTTTTTTTTTTTTCCCATGTGCTTTGGGTGGAAGGTCCAAGAAACCACCATCTACTACAAGGTCTTGAAGATGTTTCCCTATATTTTCTTCTAGTAGTTTTATGGTCCTGGCTTTTATATTTAGGTCTTTGATCCATTTTGAGTTGATTCTTGTATAGGGAGTGAGATAGGGGTCCTCTTTCATTCTTTT
>JAQZBX010101134.1:0-11279 GCA_029593785.1 Cabassous unicinctus | reverse complement strand
GGGAGGGAGGTGTTCAATGGCTTGAGCCACCTCCGTTCCTGCTCTCATTGTATTTCCTCGTTGTGTCTCTTTGTTGAGTCATCTCGTTGCATCAGCTTGCCACGCCAGCCCATCACATCAGCTCGCTTTCTTGCTCTTCAGGCACCAGGAACCGAACTGGTACCTCCCATGTGGTAGGCAGTTGCCCAACTGCTTGAACCACATCCGCTTTCCACCTTGAGACGTTTTTATTTGTCAGTATTCCTATACTAAAACTTTAGTTTCATGAGAGCAGGAACTATGCACTCTTGTTGAAAGGGTCATGCCCAATATAACATAGAATGCTTCACACATAAATACATTTTAGTAAACATTTAGTGAATATTTTAAAAAATATACTTATGATTCAAGATATTCCCTCTGTTTTGTTTTTCTTTCTAAAAACTATTGAAAAGTCAGTATTCCTTTAGGTCCATATCCAATTCCAGCTTCCTTAGGAAGTCTTTCCAGATCCTTCCCAGGCTCCCATAATGTGTGCCATTATCATGGCAATAACCATTATTTGCATTGCATCATATTTTCCATGTAATTGTTTGGCTCTTTACTAGGTTTTTAAGCTCCTGTAAGGTAGGTGTGCCCCCTCAGTCACCCAACCACCCCCTTTAAAAAAAATCTCTATGCTCCTTTGCCTCCAAGGTTTGCTAAAATGAGTACGATCTAATTTTGACATTGCACTACATCCCATACAAGTACATATATTTAGTAAGTGGTAGAAGTAGGATTTGAACACAAGAAGATTGCCTCCAGAAAGTGTTTTTGTAACCACAATCTGTATATTTCAGGAGTGAAGCGTAGGCCTTAGCTTAGGGTTACATATAATGTGAATGAGCAACCAACAATTGTTGTTGGGACCATTTGTTACTAGTGTAACTTAGCCTAAGCTCATTAAAACACAACTTCATTTTGTTTTTTTTTTGTTGTTGTGGTGGTGGTTGTTGATTTTAGTTTTAAGGTGGTTTTGGCTTTTGCATAAGTGGTAAATTCTTAACACATACTTATATAATTGAACTTAAAATTCATTTCATTTATGTATTTATTTTGCAAATAATAAAAGGATTTTCTTATAAGGCAGTTTTTGTTGTCTTTAGAGTTAAAAATACAAGAAAGCAGCAAATATGGTAGAGTTCTGAATTTTTTTTTTTCACATGGGGATAAGGACTTTTTCACCCATAAGGATTTTCTGGGGCACCCTTCTCACCAACTGTCTGACTCCCATTCTTTATAACTAGTTAATGCACTCACAACTATAAATTGTTCACTGGGGAGCAAGCAGTTTTATATATGAGAGAGTTTGAAAGTTATGTCAGAAAGTTCACACCTTTACTCTTGGATTGACATTGAAATTGAAGTTTTGCCGTCTTCTAATACAAAGAAAAGCCGACTTGAGTCAAAAAGGTAATTGCCATAGAATGTGCTAAGAACCTCTTCCACTTTTATCTGTACGGTCTCTGGTGCTAACTTATTCTGCTAATTACTGTCAGAACGCAATGCCCTACTCTTCAGCCATCCTGGGAAAGACTGACATATTTCTTGTCTCAGGTTCACAATAGCCTTTAGAACAAAACTTATTGATCCCTCTTGAAATGAATCTGACATAGAAATATATGGTCCATAAATAGATGCTTTAAACTCCTATAGACACAGGCAGTTCTCAAACACCGTTAGTGGCATTGTAGCTAGTCTACAGCAAAAGTTCTTTTAACAGTTACTGATAGGTGAAAGTTCCTATGGTATTTTGCTTATTTGTTGATATCATTCTATCTCTTTGACAATGGATACCTATATGGCTTAATTATTTCTTTTGTGAAAATCTGGCTCTCTCTACTTCCTTCTTAAGTTTCTTAAATTTCTTTATTTCTAGCAGAAATGTGCTCTGAAATGGAAATCTTTAACCACTGTTTATATATATATGTATATATATATATATATATATATATATATATAGTTGCTAGGATTTAGTCTAACTTGAATACCTCTACCAGGGTATAATCAGCAATGGGGAGGATAGAATAGATGTGCACTTCTCTGAAAAAAGTTTTCACTGTGATATTTCACTCTTTGGTTTTATTGGACTTAAAAATGATATATTCTTACTCAGGATTAAGTATAAAAAACATCTGAAGTAAAATACTAATTAATTTTTGGAGTGACTATTATTATGTATTATCCAAAAGTCAGCTCTCTATTTGTGCAAATAATTAAGAAGTGACTACATTTAATATTCTCCCCAGAATTCCAAGTATCAATCAGTAAATAGGAGCTATGCTGTGGAGAACAGCAGTTTTATATGGGGTTGAGATAGATGTAGAGGTTACAATATTGTAACTAAAATGAAGATGATGGGAAGTGGATGTGGCTCAAGTGATTGGGCTCCTATATACCATATAGGAGGTCCAGGGTATGATTCCCCGGGCCTCCTGGTTAAAAGTAAGCCGGCCCACGCAGCGAGCTGGCCCACACAGAGTGCTAGCCCATGCAGGAGTGCTGGCCCGCATGGAGTGCTGGCCGGAACAGGAGAGTTTGCGCAGCAAGATAACGCAACAAAAAGAGACACAGAAGAGAGACAATGAGAGACGAAGCAAATAAGGGAGCTGAGGTGGCACGAGAGATTGAGTGCCTCTCTCCACTCTGGAAGGACCCAGGATTGGTTCCCGGTGCCACCTAAAGAGAAGACAAGCAGACACAGAAGAACACACAGAGAGCAGACAGCCAGTGCAAAACAATGGGGTGGGGTTTAGAAGTAAATAAATAAATCTTAAAAAAAACCCAAAAAGGTGCTGTCATAGAAACTGCTTTGTTGTTTTCATCAGGAAGAATACCTGTATTACTGAGCAAGCCTTTAAAAGTCATGGAATCAGGACATGTCCTCCACTTCCCAGCCCTGTTTTCTAACGTCAGAACACAAACCTCACAAAAATTACATTAAGACCCTGCCTAACATTCCCAGGCTGGGTTAGGCTTAACTTTCCTGGGCTTCCACAGCCCCTTTGCTAAGAACTTTATTAACCACATGTTAATTGTCTAGTTATCAATCTCCATTAAATTCTCTGTTCCTTTAGGAGAGGGACTTATAAGCTCTTTGTATGCCAGGTGGTTAGCTTAATAGGGGAATAATAGATGTGTGTAAATCATAAATACAAGAAGGAGAGCTTTTGGCTAGGGCCTCTGGACTGCTTGTAAACGTCATTCTCAGTCAATTCCCTCATCAATTTTATTTTGATTTTTCTATGAAATTGCCACCTTTCCTGCTATCTACAAGCTTCCAATTGCATTATCCATCTCCTTTTTTAGCAGATAATTTATTCTTTCACTTTGTTTTTCCTTCTCATTTCAGATCCCCTCTCAAAATTTTGCTTTGCTTCCCTTTCTCATTCCCTTCTAGGTGCTTGACTTGTCTTCTTTTCTAAAACTAACTTCTCCCTTGGGACTCTTGATCCTATGCCTTTCTATCATGTGATCATATCCCATCAGTTATATCCTCTCCTTCTTACATTCATGGTCATTCTTCAAACCCCATGGGATTTAATTTTGCCTCCATCAATGACACTTTTCTTTCAAAAGTCATTAATGAGGGGAGCTGATGTGGCTCAGTGGTTGAGTGGCGGCTTCCCACATACGAGGTTCCAAGTTCAATCCTCGTTCCAGCACCTAAAAAAAAAAAAAAAATCTGTGAGGACCTAGAAGTGACAGTCTCAATGGAAATAACGGTCATTGTCTTACTTTAAAAAAGTCTTTAATACCTCACAATTACCCAATCCAGTGACAGCACGTCAGCATCCATCCTACTCAAACTCTAAGGGGTATCTCTTTGACAGTGTCCTGCCTCTTCAGGCTTGATATTTGCCCCTGGATTATTTTGGCTACTGAAACCTGGCTTCCAGGAAATTGAGTCTTTGAGATTTCGGTCTTAAATTTACCCCACCAATCCCTCTCACTTGAAAATAGTCTATTAGGATGCATTAGCTGACTTCTTGAAAGCCATGGCTCAGCCCATCCTGCTGAACAGCATTGGTTGGCCTGCTATTACTTATGTTAGTGAGGAGTAGATTCAGACAGTTCTCTCTTTCAGATGTTGGCTTCTCTTATCTGCATTATATCGAGACACTGGAATAATATTCCTGGAGCCTGGCTGTGATTATGTCTCTCCTCTGCTCAAAATATCTGATAATTCTCTATTAAATAGAAAAGAAGTTCAAACTCTTGATCAATGCATGAAAAGCCCTCTACAATTTGGCTTGAAGTGTTTATTTCTCTTTATACCCCACTCCACACAATATATATCATGACACTGACTGTCCACCCCAGGCAGGTTTCAAATATGGTCTGTGCTTTTTAAAATTATTTGCCTTTGCTCCATCTTCTCCCTTTTTTGGAATGGCTATTCTCTCTATATCTAACTGATAAAATTCTGCTAATCCAATATCAATGTCTTCTCCAAAATGAAACCTTCCCTGATCAAGCTGATAAAAATCATTCTTGCTCTTCTATGATCTGCTAGCACTTTTAATTATTTATTACCAGACTGTGTTTCAAGAACTAGGAATACAATGATAAACAAGAAAGTCATGGTTTATGAACATGATTGGTGATATTTAATTAATGCCACAAAACATTTCCTTTCTACTTTATCAGATCTGATCAATTTACTGTATCAGGCTAATTACAAAAAATGAAACCCATTTTAAGGTGTCATCATAATTCTCTCTTTTCTTGGCTAAAACAAGTCAATGGTGGAACCAAACTACCATGAGTCCAGGAAGTAAAATGTTACTTTGTGTCCAGAAGTCAGAGAGCTGCACCAAGACTACCAGAATTTGTACCGCACCAAATACGTGGCTACTCTTTGTTCCTAAGGCAAAATATATTCACCTTTTTCCAAAGGCAGACAATGTTAAGGTCCCATTCAGTCTCAGCAACAAACTCAATATCCAAGATATCTGAATGATGTACATTAGTCTCTATATCAGATCTCAATATACAATGGAAGCATAGGGACAGAATAACCACAATACGCAATCTCAATCTCATTTGGAAAGGGGAAAATGAGGGACACAGAGCAGTCACAGATCCCTAGTAATTCCGAAATCCTTCTGGCTAAGTGATGTAAAGATCCCTCCCCTAGGGGTGGGGAATTTTCTTTTAATTATGTGTTGATTCAGCTTCTTAGGAGTAGCTCCTTATCCATATTTTCACATGGCCATTGGAATCTCCGTTTGGAGATTTCTTTTCTATTACCCTTCTTAGTCACAACTGAAATGGGCACTGGGAAAAAATATCCTTCTTATAATGAGTAGCTTTCTCAGCTCATATATGAGTATGTTCAGGGTCATTTTAAGTCATGTATGTTTTTGGTTCAGGCTATTTGTACTTTGGGTAGTACAACTATCTCCAAATATAGATGGATTCTTATCTCTTTTATTCCAGTTAGCGCTACCAGCCAATTTCTATACCCAGAGTTCTTACTTGGACGTACTTCTTAGACTTCCTACCTTTCTATGCTTTCTTGGCCCCATGCATCCCTCTCTGTCTCTCATTGTAACTGCAGGTGCTATAAGCCTTTCAGGCTTCAGTTGGAAAGCCCTAACCTTAGTTTCTTCTCCCTAAGCCATTTTTCCTGCAACTGAAAATATTTACTGAGCCCTACAATTTTAGTTTGATACTCCCTTTGAAATACCTTAATCCATTCAAGGTTTTAAAAAATGATGCAACAACCATAGCCTTGATATGACCTTTACTATAAGTATAGTTTCTAAATGACCCTTGTCAATCCGCGCCCTTATTTATTTTACCATTTACCTGTTGGATATAAAAAGAAGTTGCCTCTTTCAATCCTGTAAGTTCCAAACTTTCTAGACTCCATTCTCTCTCACTCTTGTTTGTAAACCAGCAAATTAGTTTTTAGCTCACCTCTCTATTGCTAAGTGCAGCAAATAGTAACTAACACAGGCTAATAATACTGTGTTCAAATCTCTTTTCCTAGTACTACAGGTTCTCTGTGGATAGTATCTGTCTTCCAATTTAACATAAACATAATTTTTACCAAATGATTTTCCACTGAATAACTTAACTGTCTTCCAGCTTCTGAATCAGTTTCCCTATTTCTGCTGCCCTGGTCCCAAATCAATGCCATATATGTTACTTTTGTTTCCATGGAAGCACCCCACTTCTAGGAATTAATTTCTGTATCAATCAGTAAAGGGTAGGGGTATATTGTAGTAAGAAACAATGATAAAACCTTGGTTGTTTTTATCAACAAAAGTTTATATTTCTTGCTCATGCAACATGTCCATGAAGGGTTGGATAGGGCCTCTGCTCAATATTCCCTCACTCCAAAACCTAAACTAATAGAAAAGACACATCTTTAATATTGCTGAATGCTCTGTTAGAGAGAAGGAGAGCTATCAAGAGTCTCACATCAGCAATTAAGTATTATCCATCTAGAAGTGAAACATGTCACTTCCACTAAATTTATTGGTCAGAAGTTATCATGTGACAAAACATAACAACTGGGGGCTAGAGAGTCTGACCATGCACTTGAAAGGCAGAAAGCAAGAAATCTGGGGACAATAGCACTAACTACCATAGATTCTTAATTTATATTTTTCACATGACTGCAAATTTAAGGGGGAAAAAAAACAAAGAAAAAAAGTGCCAGCTGTAATAAAATTACATGAGTTAGGTCGAAAATTTCAATCACGTGAAGACAAAAAGTGAATGTAAATCATACCTTGTCAAATTTCAGACACCAAAATAAGAAACTATTGGAAAGAATGAACTCTTAAAGACATGGAGTAATACTTACAAACTTCTAAGGGAAAACTGTTTTGAACCTATTGCTCTATACCCAGACAATCTATATTTCAAATATGAGGGGAAAAAATAGATATTTCAGACATGCAAGGACTCAAAACGTTTCTCCCCATTAAATCCTTGTGGAAAATAAATGTTTCAGGATTGGCTTCACTGGTAAATGGCTGGAGGGGCCAATTAACACATCCCAGAAATGTGGGGAACTTTCTCTCTTGGGGCAAAATTTGACGCCACCCCCCAAAAAAAAAAGAAAGAAAGAAAAAACCCCCAAAAACAAGGGAAAAGAAGTAGCCTACAGACAAATTTTTCTTTCTACCATTGCTGCATTTTGCTCTATTGTGTGACTGAGCAGCCAGCTGTGTTTTCCTTTTGTGCCTCAATCAGTAAGGCATCTTATTTCCTTTCTTCTCTTTTCTGCCTCAGTTCCCTTTCCCCACCTTGCTTTTGTGAATCTGTATTGTTACTCTGAATAAAGGGTTAACTTATAAACTTTTCCTCGGGTTTTTTCTAAGGGCACTGATCATTGGCTTCAAGAGTGGTCCTAGGAAGACCATGACTAGGATAGGATTTTGGAAATGAATTGCTTTTTTGCCTGAGGACAGTAAGACCTACCTTGCTGGAGGTAAATGGGGTGATAATTACTCTTTGTATTCAGTAGAATCACAATATCTAAAACTTTCGCATGTGGTGCACGTGGAGGGTACTGGCATGGAGAAATCAAAGGGCTGCTATACTTGATGGAGGCATTGGTAATTATAAAGACTGTGATGTAGTGTGTAACTACTTTTAATGGCATTTGAAACCATGCAGAAAATAAATAATAGGCTCATATAAACAAATTGACAACTTAAGACATGCTCTGAAAATCAAAGGGGCAATATGGGAACAATAGAGCAGACATCATTTCCTGTTGTCATAGGGCAAATTGTGTTGAAAACCAGGCTCGACTCTGATCATGAGAGAGTCAGACCTAAAAAAGAGATTAAATGTGAACCCCCGACAGGTCTGTTAAAGTCAAGTACCTGATAGGAAATGAAAAGAACCCTTTGACTTAGACTGGGGACATTTGGGTAGACAAGCCTGTGAATCATAAACTTGCAAATCCTTCTGTACTCTCTTGGACTACTCCCTTGCCAGGGGAAATAGCAGCCACTTCTGGAAACTGCGCAGTGACCTCTTCTGAGGCAGGTATTTGTAGAGTGATGCCTGTTCTCTTCAAAATCTGTCCATACCTCAAATTCATTGCCTTCAGGCCAATAGCCAGGGTGAGGTACCACCACACTTTGAAGAGAGAAGAAAAAACCCTGCTCCAGGAAGAAACAGTCTACATGCCAGTTAAAGAAATTGTAGGACCTGGCCAAAATTAGTGAACATGTGTAGGAGTGGGGTTTGTGGCTAAACAGAGGTAAATTCATTGATATGGTGGAACTCATCCATACCTCAGGACTCAATGTTTTTACCAGGACACCTGGAACTGTACCTAATAGTATTGGGATTGTATTCACTTTATAAATTGATTTGAGATGAGTGGACACACTTTAAAAAATGAGTCTTTCAATCTATGAAAAATATATACATCTTTCAAAATTAATTTTGCTTGTATGCTTTCGACAAAGTTTTATCGTTTTCTCTATGGTTTTATTTAATAGTTATAGTTAATTTAAAAGGTTGTTTCAATCTGAATAAATGTTTTCAATAATATTTTCTAATTATTGGCAGGATATAGAATAGCTATTCATTTTTGCATATTCACCTTCTCTCTAGCCACCTTTCTAAATTCTATTTTAATTTTATTAAGCTGTCAGTAGAGCCTCTTGGTTTGGAGGTCAATTGTCATGTTGTTTGCAAATAATAATAGTTTTATTGATTTCTTTCCAATTTTCTATTAGGTGAGTTTCTTGCCTTATAACATATTAATTGTCCTCCAGCATAATCTACTATGCTAGCACATAGCTTTGTTTAATTACTGATTTTTTCCCCCAATATGGCTACTGTTTCACCATATATATTTTGGTTTTCTGGTATCCTTTAAAATTAATAAATAAACTTTTATAGGAGTTTCATATACATAATAAATGATTAGCTTTTTCCCATTTTGAAAATAATTTAGCGAAGTATATCCTTCATACATGAACATATATAAACAGTAAGCGTATGATAAAAGTTGTGAACTTACGAAACAAACGTGCATAACATCATACAAGGCTCCCATACATCACCCCAACATAAATACCTCACATTGTTGTAAAACATCTGTAACAAATTATGAAAGAGCATCAAAGTATTACTACTAAATTATAGTCTGTATCTTACATTTGGTGTATTTTTCCCCAACCCATCCTATTATATTTTTGTTCATAAACCATATAATTTATTTAAAGTGTACAATCAATGGCATTTGGTATAATAACAGAGTTGCATTCTCATCACTTCAAACAATCCTGGAACATTTTCATTACTTAAAAAAAAAAAAAGAAAAATAACAAAAATCAAACCACTATCATACTCATGTTAGCTCAACTGATTACAAATCCTATCATGTGCTTTCACCATCAACAACTTTTTACCACTTCTGTACAGATTAAACCTCAGCTTTCCATTCACTAACCACATTCTTTTCTCTGGTGACTTATATTCTAGCTATTAACTCCATGATTTTGCTCATTATATTTAGTTCATAATAGTGAAATTATACAGTATTTGTCCTTCTGTGCCTGGTTTGCTTCACTCAACATAATAGCCTCCAGGCTATCCATGTTGTCATATGGTTCAATGACTTCATTTCTTCTTACACCTGAATAATATTCCATCGTGTTCATATACCACAGTTTGTTTATCCATTCATCAGTTAATGGACACTTAGGTTGTTTCCATCTTTTGGCATTTGTGAATAATACTATGAACATCAGTTTGTGCAGATATGGGTTCCTGTCACTGCTTTCAGCTCTTCTGGGTATATACCTAGCAGGGGTATTGCTGGGTCACATGGTAGGTGAATATCTAACTTCCTTAGGAACCACCAAATGGACTTCCACAGTGGCTGTACCATTCTGCATTCTCCCCAACAGTGAAAAAGCTTTTCTATCTCTCTGAATCTTTGCCAACACTTGTAGTTTTCTGTTTTGTGACCATTATAATAGGTGTGAAATGAAATCTCATTGTAGCTTTGATTTGCATTTCCCTAAAAGCCAGGGATGTTGAACATTTTTCATATGTGTTTTTGCCATTTGCATTTCCTTTTTAGAAAAATGTCTATTCAGGTCTTATGCCCACTTTTTAACCTGATCATTTGTCTTTTCATTGTTGAGTTGTAACATCTCTTATACATCGTGGATATTAATTAGACCCTTGTCAGGTGTGTGATTTCCAAATGTTTTCTCCTATTGAGTAGGTTGTCTTTTTATCCTTTTGACAAAGTCCTTTGAGGTGAAGAAGTATTTAATTTTGAGGAGGTCCCAATTTTCTATTTTTCCTTTTGTTGCTTGACCTTTAGGTGTAAGGTTTAAGAGTTCACCACCTACTACAAGGTCTTGTAGATGTTTCCCTATGTTATTTTCTAGGAGTTTTATGATCCTGGCTTTTATGTTTAGGTCTTTGACCCATTTTGAGTTGATTCTTGTAGGGAATGAGATCAGGGTCCTCTTTCATTCTTTTGGTTATGGATATCTAGTTGTCCCAGCACCATTTGTTAAAGAGACTGTTCTGTCCCAGAAGAGTGGATTTGGTAGGCTTATCAAAAATCAGTTGACCATAGAGGTGAGGGCCTATTTCTGAACTCTCAATTCGATTCCATTGATTAATGTGTCTATCTTCATGCCAATACCAAGCTGTTTTGACCCCTGTAGCTTTATACTATACTTCAAGTTCTGGAAGCTTGAGTCCGACTTTGCTCTTCTTTTTTGGATGTTTTTGGCTATTCTGGACCACTTTCCCTTCCAAATAAATTTGATAATTAATTTTTCTATTTCTGTAAAGTAGACTGTTGGAATTTTTATTGGTATTGCATTGACTCTATAAATCAATTTGGGTAAAATCAATATCTTAACAATGTTTAGTCTTCCAATTCATGAACACAGAATGTCCTTCCATTTATTTAGGTCTTCTTTGATTTCTTGTAGCAGTGCTTTGCAGTTTTCTGAATACAGACACTTTACATTCTTGGTTAAATTAATTCCTAGATATTTGAGTCTTTTTGTTGCTATTATAAATGGATTTTTTTCTTGATTTTCCCCTCAGCTTGCTCATTAGTAGTGTATAGAAATGCTACTGATTTTTTGTGTTGATCTTGTATCCTGCCTCTTTGCTGAACTCATTTATTAGCTATAACAACTGTGTTGTAGATATTTTTGGATTTTCTAAATATAGGATTATGTCATCTGTAAATAGTGAGAGTTTTACATCCTCTTCTCCAATTTGGATGACTTTTTTTT
>JAQZBX010101133.1:0-11288 GCA_029593785.1 Cabassous unicinctus | reverse complement strand
AAAAAAAAAAAAAAAAAAAAAGGAAACTGGCAGTTAACAGAGAAAAAACAGAACTACCTTTTCCACACACAGAATATATTTTTAAAGATTCTTCTTAGACTGCAAAGATGCCAGTAAAGCATGATTTACTCTTTTTAATATAACTCTCCTGGAAACACATTAAGTTTCTCTTCAATGACATTAAAAGCTGAGTGGAAAACCCAGAAAACAATAAAAATGAAATCATTTAAGGGGGTGAAGGATTTATTATAATTTCTTGAACCCTTAACCATAGAGTTTTGCTTAGCCTAGGGAAAAAGAGCAGCAGTCATACAGTTCGAAGCTCCGTGACAGAAAGCACCATCTGCTTTCAGCTTTACTCCAGGGGGGCCCAAACCGCAGCACCGACATGTCACCACCACCAAGCATGAGAATCTTTAATTTTCTCATAACAAATTCCTATCCACGTGGTTATAAAAACAAAACAAAACAACTCTCCCTGTTAATAATTACCAGCGTTCTCGGCCGCTGTGCCTCCCTCACAGGGAGGTTGTGAGGGTTAAATCTGAAAACACAGAGCTCAGTGCCTCGAACACAGCGGGCAGCTGGTAAATAACAGTTCCCTTTTCCCTTCCCCTCCATCTCATTACAAGTTCAATCTGGGCTCCAAGTCCTCTTTTCTGTAATCCACAGAACAGGGTTGGGCCTGGAGCCTAAAAGTTAAAATTAATCAAGCATTCAGAAGGAAGAGTCCAGAACAAGCTGTGTAAACGCAGCCACCGAGTCGTGAACGCAAGGCATGGTGCACGCCTGAAGGCCACGTCTTATCAAGTACAACCCCGTGTTCTGTGTAAGGAAGCCAGGTCCAGAGAGAGTGAGCAAACCAGGCAGTAACTGGCAAGAGGTGGAGCTAGAATTCAGACACTCTTACCTTCTTTTATGTACACCCCGCCACACTACTTGATTCCATACATTACCATTATACCGTAACTGGATTTAAAAATGGTGAAACTGGTAAGAAATAACTCTGCTTTTGCATTCCAACTCAGTATCTGCTCAGTACTCTTTTCCGTTACTTCTAGATCTCATAAGGTAACTTACTTGTGTCGTAGCCGTGGTTTGGATCTTTCGGATTTCCTTTCCTGGTTCTTTGCCATCATCAGATCTCTCAGTATCTGAAATTATACTTCCTGCATCAATATTTGGTACAATTTTACTACCAGAAGACTCAGTTTCCAGAGCCGTGGCTGTCATTTCAGCATATTCTAACCCTTTGGATGTGGATGCTAAGTCTCTTTCAGAAACACTGCTCATCCCCTCGGAAGCTGTGTGCATTTTGAACTCCTTTTCTTCCGTTACAGTGGAAGTGCAAGTTAAGTCTACACTCCCGGCCACGTGGGCAAGCAGTCCAAGGTCATCAGCAACACCAAGATGGACTTGTGTGTCCTGAATACTTGGAATAACGTGGTTGCTAGAGAGTTCAGGAAGCAGTTTCTCCTCCTGTTTGGGTATCTTATCAAAGAGAAAGGATGTACTGCTATTGGGAAGTTCATCCTTCTCGTCTGCTAACGTTATCAACGGGCCGTTATCCTTTTCTTCGTTTTTTCCCATCATGCCGACATGTCCATGTGCGTCGCTCTGGAGTTTCTCCACGGCAGCACTGTACACGTTGTCCAGCAAAGACTCCACCTCCACGAGGGCGCTTCTCTCTCCGCCCACCAACGTCTCTGGAGACAAATCCATATCATCCAGCTTTACTTCTGTGGCTTCCACCTTCTCCGCTTTGATGTCGACCAACAGGTCGTGCACCTGCACATGCACACCGCTTCCCGGTCTATCTGACGCTCCGAGAAGGTCGTCTGGGACTTTTGCCGACATGAGCAAGTCTCGAGTGTCTGTGCTGACGGGGTAGTCCGTCTCACTTTCTGGGCTCTGGCTTTGAGAAAGGTCTTCCATCTCACGCATCTCCATGCCGCCTTTGGCGCCCGCGGCCTGCGAGGAGAGGCCAGAGATGGTGCTCACGCTGGCCTTCTTGCCCTTCTTCATGTTCTCCTCCTCCTGGCGCTGGTACTCTTCGTACATTTTGGCCAGGTACTCCTTATGTGCTTCATAGGTGACCTCAGGGAGAAGGAGAGCAGAGCATCTCACATGGAGGCATTCTGCACGTGTCAGCAGCAGGAGAATTATGGGAATAACAGCAAAATCACAGGCAGGGATTTCAAATTTCAAACTGAGCACACATTAATCCTAGGACAAGTGCTTACTTTTATCGAGTATTTGGAAAGAATCATCAAAGACAGTTGTAGATGACTGGTCCTATGTCACACATGTAGGTAAATGAGCAGTATTAAAGGCTCAAATAAAGTGTTCTTTCTTTGAGGTTAAGTATTTCGATGTTATCCTAACCTACTTTACCAAGCTGAACTCCTATAACACATTTGAGTTATGTGAGCCTAAACAGAGAATTGGCAGCTAATAATTTACAATCTCCCAAGTACTGTAACTGTGTCAGTTTTCACCATCTACTGCTCATATGCTCCTACTGCAACAACTGAGCTTAAAAAAGTTCTCACACATTTTTAAGTCCATACAGCTATAAACCATAAACATAATTCTATCCTTATATAGCCTTTGAATTTGTTCCTTTACATAGTTGGTTTAGGAATAATCAGGATATATATTTCTTGCACAAAGACTTGTAATTTCTTTGCTTTTAAAATACTATTTTCACATTTGTTAATACAATGATAAAAGTGAGATGCCAATTTATTGCAAAATATAAATTTGTAAAAGAAATAAAATAACTTCTAAAAATAAAAAAGTGTTCAAAATTCTTCCTGATAGGCACATGTAATATTAATTTATATGTAAATGACAGAACAGAAGTTTACATTCAGTGATCTCCTGTTCCTCATTTGCAGATTATTGGAATCTAATAACCTCTTCATTTTAAAGAAGAAATCAAGTCCCCAAAGCAGGGCTGGCAACCTACTGGCATGGCCAGCTCTGTTTCACACCTGTTCTGGTGAGCACACATTCACTGGCACGCACCAGGCTCAGTCGTTTACGCACCGTCTATGGCTCTTTGCACACCACGTGGGAGAGGTGAGTGGCTGCATCAGAAACTGTGTGGCCCACAAAGCCTAAACTATTTACTATCTGGCCCATTTAAAAAGCTTGCTAACTCCTACCTAAAAAACTAAATTTTTTCCTAAAGTAACAAAATCAAATTATAGCATAGATTGGATTAAAAGTCAAACTTCTGACACCACGCTTCTTCTATGGCATGACTGAGAAATCTGAACTTCTAATTTCCAAAACCTAATATGTACATAATTGTAAATTTCACTTCACAATTCCATTTTTACCAAAAACTTGATAATATTTTAAATATAAAGAAAAGACAATGCAATTAAAAATGCCACGAAACTCCAACAGCTTAAATGCATTTATGGTTCACCTGGAAATGACAATGATTTCTGGCTACACTGTAAAAATAAATTTAAAAATATATATTTCAGAGAATATACTATAAAATATTCTTGTAAGAATCAGGTATGTTTTAGTTAAATCAACAGGTTTAACTCAAGTTCTTAGATCTGCTATAGAACAGGATATGGGAATCCCTATGTTTTTTGTGTGACATTTATGTAATCTAAGTATCTTTAAAAAAATAAAAAAATATATTTAAAAAACAGGATTTCTTACCTTTGGGGTATAAAATTTCAAATTTATAAAATTGTGGTTTGAATTTAATAATCTTTAAGATACCATTAAGCTTGAACACTATGCACAGAAGGGGAGAAAAACGTAAAGGAAAGAAAATTGGGATAAAGAAATCTGCCATAATTAAGTTGCCCACAAGAGGGCACCAGATGACTGCTAGGTACTTAATCCACTGCTGAAGCTGGACCTAGAGAACAGAAGATCCCACCTTACCTTGGAATGGGCTATTGAGAGCGTATCCACCCAGACTCGCCAGCCTCCCCACTCATATTTTATTGCATGATACAAAAGAATTCGGAAGATATTGTAGACCATCTCAGTGATCTTCTGTTCCTCGGAATTTTTAGGATTGATATAGCCAAGAGAAAACATCCAATCCTGCCATACTGAGCACTGCAATAAGCATCTGGGGAAAGTAACAAAGATCTAGTTTTAAGTATCTAGATTAAAAGGGAACTTATTATTTTTACATTGAGATAAGACCGTGAAAATATGACCTGTCCTAGGAAAAACAAGGCGCGCCGCCATTCTACACGTTCTATTTTCTTACTTTTTATACCTGAAATGACTTTTCCCCATTTCTGTACCTGGAAAATTCCTAGTTATCATTCAAAATCCCTTTCCAACCTCGCCCTTGCAGCTTTAGTTACTGTTTCCATAATCGCTCACATTTCGCATTGAATCCACGCTTCGCATTATCAATTCACTTCAGCTTTATTGTTCCCTTTCCCACAAGATTGTACTAAACTGTGCACTGAGGCCACCCTGTCCCACTCACTCTTCCTCCATGGCCACAGACGGCACCCCTGTCCTGGTCAGCCAGCCTAAAAAGGCATGACTCAGCCCGTTATAAGACAAACAGGGAGAAAGAGTACATAAGGGTCTGGGGGAGCAGCTGGGGCTCAGCGGTTGATTGCTCGTTGCCCACGTGGGAGGTCCCAGGTTTGGTTCCCGGTGCCTCCTAAACAATAAGCAAAACAGACAAAATCAACTCGGGAGCCGATGTGGCTCAGTGGTTGACCGCCAGCTTCCCACACACGAGGTCTGGGGTTCAATCCCTGGCCCCCGATACCTCAAAAGAAATTTTTTTAAGTGTATGTACCTTCGATATGTAAATTGAAATATAATAACCAGAAATTAAATAAAAACTTATAAAAAATAAACAGAATATATTACAGCTATCAAATATCTGATGATATCAAAGAAAAATAAGAGGACTTAGGAAAAACAGGGAATATATATAGTTTATTTCTTTGAAAATAATAAAAAAATTAAGGAGACAGAAAATAAGAGAAAATAAGATTAATTATTGAAACTGCTTACCTTCTATTTTCACGGCTGTTACTGAAAAGTTTTATCATGTCAGATAAAAATAAGCGACGAACTTCCATAAGCTCTGCACTAGGTGCAGAGTTTTTCAGCAGTGTTGCCACCACCTTAAGGATCACTGCAAATGAACAGAACACGATTGAAGACTGTAACCACATGCTATCTTCAACTCAGTGAGCACCAATTTCCAACTAAATGACGGGAGACTGTGTCATGAGATATACAAACACGTAATGATGTCCATGGTTAGGGAAACGTGCCATTTAGTTGCATATGTGGCCACGCCACTGCCACATTACAATACAAAAATGCCATTTGCTCACTTGGATTCTGAATTTTCACAGTAGAATCTGGCTCTGGATGTGGTTTGTGTACGACCTGAGTACATACTTGTTCTGTCAAGATCTGAAAGACAAAGAAACTGAATTTCATTTAGAAAATAATTTAAATTAGCTACAGAATACAGATATACAAAGAACCTAAAAAATGTCAATTCTCTTCCAAACAAAAGAGACATCTCCTGTAAAGGGTCTTCCTATTGAATTCCACTTATCGCTAAACTCTTTAACCCTTTATTCCTCAAATTTCATTTATTATGGATAAAGTCAAAACCAGGAACAATATCTATAGAAGGAAAGACTAATTAGGAAACTCCTGATTTTTTTTTTCTACATGAAACAACTTTTTAGTGTACATCCTTAAAATAATTGTATTGTGAGATGTAAACATTTGACTTGTGACATCATAAATGTTAAAAATTAGAAAATAAGTAAACAACAAAGTAATGTCTGAGCCTGGCTCCCTACTTCAAAATAAAGTGTGACCAGGGAAATATCATAAAAATATTACTGCCATTTGCAAACAAGTTTTAAAATTTTTCTTTAAAATAAAAAAAAGGTAAAACTTGACCAGAAAAAAACAGAACAGAATGTGAAATGAATGTTTGAGTAAGAATATATAAAATTTCCTGTCTACCTGTGAAACTCTATAACTTTGAGACAAATTTGTTTTAAGGTACTTAAAGTTTTAGAGTAAGCCACCAATTTAAAATAATTTTTGCTCATTATTATGCCCTTACTGTAAAAAGTTAAAGTGAAAATATACATTTTGCTTTTTAAAAAATTATTTGAGAAGTTGCAGGTTTACAGAAAAACCATGCAGAAAATTCAGAGTTTCCATATAAACGCTTCCACACAGTTTTCCGTTATTAACCTTTTGCTTGAGTATGATAACTTTGTGAGAATTCATGAGGCAATATTATTAGTGAGATCTCAGACTCTCCTTTTTCTGCCTGGTTTATTTTACTCGACATGATGTCTTCAACGTTCATCCACATTTTTGCATATAACAGACCTTCATTCTTATTCATGGCTGAATAATAGTCCATTGTATGTATATTTGTTTATCCATTCCATTTTTGATGGACACTTGGGCTGCTTCCATCTTTTGGCAATTATGAATCACGCCACTATGAACACTGGTGTACAGCTGTCTGGTCGACTCTGCTTTCAATTCTTTGAGGTTTACACCTAGTTGAGAGATTGCCAGGTCATACAGTAATTCTGTGCTTAATTTTCTGAGGAACCGCTGAACTGTTTTCCACAGTGGCTGGATCATTTCGTATTCTCACCAACAAAGAATGAGTTTTCCCACTTCTCCACATCCTCTCCCACACTTGCTATTGTGTGTGTGTTTGTATGTACGTGCGTGCGTTCAAGTGTAGCCATTCTAGTAGTTGTTAAATGGTACCTCTTGTGATTTTGTATTTTATGTCCCTAATGACTAATGATATTGAGCATCTTTTTATGTGCTTACTAGCCACCTGCCATTTTGAATATATATTTTGGAGAAATGTCTATTCAAGTCTTTTGTCCATTTTTTAAATTGGGTTGTTTGTCCTCTTCTTGCTGAACTGTAAGATTTCTTTGTATATTCTGGATAATAAACTGATATCAGGTATGTGTCTTCAAAACATTTTCCCCCATTTTTAGGTTATCTTTTTACTTTCATGAAGTCCTTTGATGCACAAAACATTTTAATTTTGATGAAGTCCCATTTATCCATTTTACCTCGTTGCTTGTGCTTTTGCTGTAAAGTCTAAGACAGCCTTGCCTACAAGGCTCAAAAGTTGTTTCCTGACACTTCCTCCTGGCTGTATGGCTTTGTTTCTCATACATAGATGTCTGGTCTACATTGAGCTAATTTTTGCATGACAGGGGTCTACCTTCATGCTTTTGCATATGGATACTGAGCTTTCCCAGCACCATTTGTTGAAGAGATTGTTTTCCCCAATGAGTGGACTTGGCACTCCTGTCAAAAACCAGCTGGCCATAGATGTGAGGGTTTGCTTGTAAACTCTACGGGTCTATGCACCTGTCCTTGTGCCAGTACCATGCTGTTTTGACTACTGTGACTATGAAACACATTTTAAAATCAGGACATGTGACTCCTCCAATGTTTTTCTTGTTTTGGTTATTCAGGTCCTCTTACCCTTCTACATAAATTTGATGATTGCCTTTTCCATTTATGCAAAGGTAGCTGTGGGAATTTTGAATGGGACTGCATGGACTCTGTAAATCACTTTGGGTACAACTGACAGCTTAATATTTAATCTTCAAATGAATGTATAGAGAATGTCCTTCCATTTATTTAGGTCTTCCTTGACTGCTGCTAGCAATGCTTTGTAGTTTTCCACGTACAAATCCTTCACATGCAGGGTTAATTTTTTTGGGAAGGCAGGGGTATAGCATACTTTATTGATGATACATGACAAGGTAGGGTCCTCTGAGCCCCTCTTTTTTCAGAGGGTCTGAGATGGAAGCTGTGGAGGATGCTCAGTGTCGGGGGATTGAGTGTTCAGGGCAGCGTCAGATGCCTGCTTCACCACCTTCTTGATGTCATTGTATTTGGCCGCTTTTTCCAGACGGCAGGTCAGATCCACAAAGGACACACTGTGGTAGGGATGTGGAAGGCCATGCCAGTGAGCTTTCCATTCAGCTCTGGGATGACCCTGCCCACCGCTTGGCAGGGCCCGTATTTGCAGGGATGGTGTTCTGGGCAAAATCACGGCCGTCATGCCACAGCTTCCCAGAAGGGTCATCCACAGACGTCCGGGTGGCAGTGATGGTGTGGACAGCGGTCACGAGGCCCTCCATGGTGCCGAAATTGACATGGATGACCTTGGCCAGAGGGGCCAGGCAGTTGGTGGTGCAGGAAGCATTAGTGACAAGGGAGTTGTCATACTTCTCATGGTTCATGCCCATCACAGACATGGGGGCAGTGGCCAAAGGGGCAGAGATGACGAGTTTCTTGGTGCCACCCTTCAAGCAGCCCAGTCTTCTCCAAGGTCGTGAGGACACCAGAGGACTCTACAGCATACTCAGCACCAGCATCGTCCCATTTGATGTTGGCGGGATCTTGCTCCTGGAAGATAGCAACGGGATTCCCACTGATGACAAGCTTCCTGTCCTCAGCCTTGCCGGTGCCTTTGAACTTGCCATGGGTGGAATAACCATGTAGTTGAGGTCGATGAAGGGGTAATTGATGGCAACAACCTACACTTTGCCAGAGTTCAGTACGGCCAAATCTGTTTATTCTGACCTTCACCATCGTGTCTCAGGGATGCAGCTGGCACCGCATGAAAAGCTGCAGCTGTCTGCCGAACAGGGGGAGCAGAGAGCCCATCCGGGCTAAAATTTATTCCTAGATATTTGATTCTTTTAGTTGCTATTTTAAATGGAATTTTTCTTCAGTCACTGTAGGCACCTCCAATGTTTCTAAGAATTTATCCAGTTCTTTTGGGTTACAGACTTGTTGGTATACAATTATTCATAGTATCCTATTAAAGTCATTTTAAAATTTGTGGGGGCAATAGTTATGACCTCCCCCTCCCCATCATTTCTGATTTTAGTTATTTATATCCTGTTTTTTTGGTCAATCAAGCTATCAATTTTATTGATCTTTTCTAAGAACCAATTCTGGTTTCATTTTTTTTTCTTCTCCCATTTCTCTATTTCAATTATCTCCCCTCTAATCTTCGTTACTTCCTTCCTTCAAATGCCTTTGGGATTACTTCGTTCTTCTTTTCCGAGATCCTCCAGTTAGAGGTTACATCCCAGATTGTAGATCTTTCTTCTTTAGTAATACAGGCATTTAGAGCTATAAATTTCCATCTCAGCACTGCTTTTGCTGCATCCCGTAAGTTTGGGTATGTTGTGTACTCATTTTCATTTGTCTCATGATATTCCCTAATTTCCCTTGTGATTTATTCTTTGACCCATTTGTTTTTTTAAAGAGTGTATTGTTTAATTTCCACATTGTCAGTTTTCTAGTTCTCCCTGTTGATTTCTAGATTCATTCCATGTGAAATGGAAAACATACATTGTATGATCTCAATACTTTCGAATTTATTAAGACATGTTTTGTGACCTAACATATGGTCTATCCTGGAGAACAACCCTGTACAATAGAGAAAAATGTGTATTCTTCTGCTCTTGGGTCAAGGGTTCTGTTAAGCCTCGTTGATTTATAATATTTTTCATGTCTTCTATTTCCTTACTGATCTTCTATCTTGATGTTCTATCCATTATTAAAAGTGCTGTACTGAAGTCTCTTATGTTTAATGTAGAACCACCGATGTCACCCTTCACATCTGTCAATATTTGCATCATATATTTTGGGGCTCGACTGTTAGTTGCATAAATATTTGTAAATGTTAGGTCTTTTTGTTGAATTGACTCCTTTATCAGTATACAGTGACCTTCTGTGTCCCTCAAGAGTTTCTGATTAAAAGTCTGCTGTATCTGATATTAGTACAACCACCTCAGTTCCCTTTTGGTTACTATTTGCATGGTATATATTTTTTCATCCTTACACTTTCTACCTATTTGTGTCTTTGAATGTAAGGTCAGGCTCTTATAAACAGCATATAGCTGCATCATGCTTTTTTAATCCATTCTACCAGTCTCTGCCTTTTGTCTGGACAGTTTAATCCATTTACATTTAAAATAGAAGCTGATATTTTAGGACTTTCTTCTGTCATTTTGCTGTTTGCTTTTTCTTAGTCTTACACCCTTCTGTCCCTCAATTCTTGTTTTAAGGCCTACTTTCATATTTATTTTTTTGTTGTGTAACATTTTGAGTCCCTTCTCATTTCTTTCTGTATATATTTTTCATATATTTTCTTTATGGTTATCATGGGGCTTAAATTTAACATCCTAAATCTACAACATCGAGTTTGATTTAATAACAACTTAATCTCAATAGCACATACATATACTGTTCCTATACCCCTACGTCCACCTACCTTTTTGTTTTACTTGTTACAAATGAGATCTTTATACACTGCATATCCAAAACCAAAGATGGATCACTACTTGTTATGCATTTGCATTTTAAAACTGTAAAAGGTAAATAGCTGAATTACAGACCGAAAAAATACAATGCAATAGTACTGGCATTTGTAATTACCCATAAAGGTTACCTTCATCAGAGGTCTTTATTTCTTTATGCTGCTTAGATCCACTGTCTAGTGTTCTTTCCTGTGAGTCTGAAGAACTCCTTTTAGCATGGCTTGTAGGTAAGGTCTAGCAATGACAAATTCCCTCAGCTTTTTTGTTTATCTGGCATTGTATTAATCTCTCCCATATTTTTGAAAGACGGTCTAGCTGAATATAAAATTCTTGGCTGGCAATTGTTTTCTTTCAGCACTTTAAAATATTTTATATCATTGCTTCTCACCTCCACGGTTTCTGATGAAAAATCAGCACTTAATCTTACGGGAACTCCCTTGTGCTTAATGTGTTGCTTGTCTCTTGCAGCTTTCCTTATGTTTGGCATTCAACAATTTGACTACTATGTGTCTGGGCATGGCTCTCTTCAAGTTTATGTTGTTTGGGGCTCGTTGGGATTCTTCAAAGTGCACAATCATGTCTTTTTTTAAGACATGGGAAGTTTTCTG
This sequence comes from Cabassous unicinctus, assembly GCA_029593785.1. Lineage (NCBI taxonomy): Eukaryota > Metazoa > Chordata > Mammalia > Cingulata > Chlamyphoridae > Cabassous > Cabassous unicinctus. Next base: position 295 of record JAQZBX010101133.1, on the reverse strand, counting down.
TAATAATCTGAATATTCCTTCTACCCCTTTCTCTCTTTCTTCTTCTTAAGACTCCCATAATGCGTACATCAGTATACTTGATGTCCCACATGTCTACTCATCTTTGTTCACTTTGTTTCATTCTTTTTCCTTTCTACCTTTCAGCCTGAATCATTTCAATTTTCTTGTCTTTGAATGTATTGATTTTCTTCTGCGAGGTCCAATCTGCTGTTGAAACCCTGTAGGGGATTTATCGTTTCAGTGGCCTTCAACTCCAGTACTTCTGTTTTGTCCCTTTTTAAAATTTTTACTTTAT
>JAQZBX010101132.1:0-11291 GCA_029593785.1 Cabassous unicinctus | reverse complement strand
TTGTCTTGCCTTCCTTGGAGATAAGGCTTTTATTCCTGAGGCAAGACATAGGTGAGAGAGTTTTGGATAGAATGGATTCACTTTCCAATTTCTAGGGGATTTATATTTACCTGTGCCCAAAGGATACAGGATGGAGATTAGTACACTGCGTCTGCCAATGGACAGCCTGAGAGGTGAGGACAGGGTGATATATTACTGTCTGAGGCACACAGTGAGGGGGAAAGTAGTGTGAGCACAGACTGAAGTCTTCCATGCAGAGTGGCCTCCAGGGGGTGCTTAGGACTCCATAGCTCCAGGATCATTTGAGAACAAAGACAAAAGAGGGTGAATTTTTTCATTGGAACTTTCATTTAAAGGTCTGCATTCACCCTTCTCTCCCAGTGAACAGTTGTTTTAACCAGTGATCAGTGTCCCTGAGGATATGTGGACAGTCCAGGAACTGAGAGCATAGTGAGCAGCTTTGATGCCCATGGGCTCTGTTGGATCCCACAGAAGTCTGGCAAGGGGCTGCAGAGCTGGCCAGTTGCAACAGCCTTCCTGACCACAACAGTAGCTCAGCCACCCATGACCAGGATGCCTGTGAAGGAGAGTTCCAGCTGCAATTTACAACCAAGAATACAAATGCTCAAAACCAGATAATGGAAGCCACAGTGCATGGAAGTCAGAAGGAATCCAGGTCCTCTGGTCCCTGCTGGGCCAGCAGGAATTACCCCTTGGGATCTGAGGCCCAAAAAGCCCAAGGGTCTGTTTGAGGAACAGATGCATAGGCAGGGGCAGGAGTCATTCAGGACCACAGAGTCCAAGGACCAGGACCAGGGGCAAATGAGGAGAGACCTAGGACTACCAAGCACAAGGGCCAGGTTGAGAGGCATGTGCATTAAAAGGATAAGGAAGTGTATTAGTCAGCCAAAGAGGTGCTGTTGCAAAATACCAAAAATCCGTTGATCTTTATAAAGGGTATTTATTTGGGGTAGAAGCTTACAGTTACCAGGCCATAAATCATAAATTTCTTCCCTCACCAATATCTGTTGCCACATATTGGAGCATGACAGATGTTGTTTGCCAGGGTTCAGGCTTCTTGGGTTCCTCTCTTCCCAGGGCTCCATTTCTCTCTTGGCTTAGCTCCTCTGTTTCCTCCACAAGGTAAACTGTAGTCTATGAGGCAGTCTAGGCTTTGCCTCTCTCCACAAGGCCAGCTGTAAACTGTCAGAACGGCTTGCCTCTCTTCCGCCAGGGCCTTCTCTCCAACATCAAAACCCCAACATCTACACTTCTCCAACTCTGTCCTTTGCAATGTCTTTTATCTTTGAGACACCACCCACCAAGGGGTGGGTCTCAACACCCTACTGATGTGACCCAGTCAATGCCCTAACCATAACTTAATAACTGATTAACAGATCATTTTACAAGCATAATCCAATATCTATTTTTGGAAGTCATTACATCAAACTGCCAAACTGCTATACTCCACTCTCTGAATTCCAAAAATACATTGCAATATTCAGAAAACCTTAAATCAGTAACAATACAAGTACAAAATCATATCATAATCAGTTTAAAGAAATACAGTTTGTCTTTGGGCAAAATATCATCTACTGTAAACCTCTGAAACTTAAAAAAACACTTAACTGCTTCTGATACACAAATGGAAACACAAAGGATAAGCATTTTCATTACCATAAGGAGAAATTGGGAGGATAAACATGAGTCATGGGTCCTCTGCAGTTCACTAAAACTTCAGGGCATCCACCATTTGATTTCAAAGTCTGAGAGTCATTCTTAAGATGATGGTTTCTTCTCCTTGGGGCCACATGGGGACCCACCCTTTCCACAGGCTTGCCCAATGGCCATTTTCTTTTTTCCACCCTCATCAAGCATCTGGGTGTCACCAAACTCCAGACCACACCCTCCAAGAGTGTTGGTGTGATTGCCACACCTTACCCAATCTTTGGGTTAGAGTTCTAACTCCGTTGGTATAGTGAGGTGAAGACAACATTCCTCCTAAACTTTGGCTTACAGGCTCAACCCTCTCAGAGCAATGATTTTACCACCTGGCCTTCCCTAAACTTTGGCATAGAAGCTCAACCCTCTCAGAGTAATGAGTTGACCACATGGCCTTCCCTAATCCATGGGGGACAGGTCCACCCCTCTCAGACCTATGGGGTGCTGACCATAACTGTCATAATCCTTGAGGAATATACTCCAGCCTCCCTGCACCTTGGGTCAGCAAAACTCTTCCTGAACATTAGGTGGGAACATCCACCCTCTTCAAATGCTGGGGCAAACAAATGCTCTGTGTACAAATGGGAGGGGCTTCCATGGTTTTCTTCTTGAAGCTGTTTCTCATTCAATCTGTCATTTCCATGTTCCTTTTAGACCAAGCTGACTGTGGTTTTCTTCATACAGCAATCTCAAAAAAATTATGGGTTTAGCATGCAAGAATCAGGAGAACAAACCAATGGACAGTAAGACTTTCCAAAAGTATTTCTGAGATAACTGCATCGTCAATCCTGATTTACAAGTTCCAAGTTTAGCTAAGTCTTCAAATGGGGTACTTTCACTTGGGAACTTGATTTCCAGAGACTTGGAAGTTCTGGAATCAGTTTCTGTTTTCTTTGTGCCCCAAAGTTCAGTCCTCAGCATATTTCTCTTGACTAGCATTTTGCTATAAGTTGCAAGGAGAAGCCAAGCTGCATTATCTGTAATTTTTTTTTTAAAGTTCTTCAGCTAAATGCCCAAGCCCACCATTTTCAAATTCTGCCTTCCATAAAACACCAGGAGTTAATTTTGCTAAGTTCTCTGCAACTTTAAAACATGGATCACCTTTCCTCTATTTTCCAATAATAATCTCAATGTTTACTTCTAAGGCATCATAAAAAGTCTCTTTAACATCCCTATTGCTATCAACAGTCTCTCCAAAGCACTGTAGGTCTTTTCTACCAAGCATCTCACAATTCATCCAAAAAATACCCCTTTGCCCATTTATAAAATCATTCCATCATTTTGGTAATTGCAAAAGCACTTCCTCACACCTTGGTACCAAATCCTGTATTAGTAAGCCAAAGGGGTGCAGATGCAAAATAACAGAAATCGGTTGGTCTTTTAAAAGGGCATTTATTTGGGGTAGAAGCTTACAGTTACCAGGCCATAAATCATAAGTTTCTTCCTTCACTAAAGTCTGTTGCCACATGTGGGAGCATGACAGCTGCTGACATTTGCCATGGTTCAGGCTTCCTGGGTTCCTCTCTTCCTGGGGCTTTATTTCTCTCTGGGCTTAGCTCCTCTGTTTCCTCCACAAAGTCAGCTATAGACTATGAGGCTGTCTAGGCTTTGCTTCTCTCCATAAGGCCAGCTATGAACTGTCAGGTGAATGGCTTGCTTCTCTTCTCCCAGGGCCTTCTCTTCAACATCAAAACTCCAATACCAGAACAGCTCCAACTCTGTCTTTTGCAATCTCTTTTATCTTTGAGACACCACCCACTAAGGGGTGGGGCTCAACCCCCTACTGACTTGGCCCAGTGAATGCCCTAATCATAACTTAATCATCTCCAGATTTGCAGACCAGTTTACAATATCTATTTTTGGAATTCATAACTATATGAAACTGCCAAAATGCTACAGGGAGCTTCCCTGCAGCATCTGGGATTTTTTCTCATGACTTCTCTGTTCACCTCTGTGGGAAGGCTTTGGTTTTGACCCATTATGCTTTTTTTTAGGATAGAGAACCAGTGGAATTTCATTAAATCAGTTCTATTTGGGCAATTCCATTGATAAATAAAATCTATAAAGTTATGTGAAACAAGCAACATTCATAGAAGTGCATTCACCTGAACTGATTTAATGAAATTGCAAAGTCATGATGAGTTCAGAAAACAAGGAGATGTGAAAATGTCTTCAATGAAAATTGTATTCTCATAATGACACAATTTATTCCCTATGTGGATTTGACTTTTCTCCCTGAACTTCCCTTCACAGCACTTCTACCCATGGACTTTCTGAAAGTCTCATGCACCAGGTTAATATTATCTTAATGCCTTAATTCTGCCATAATCATAAGTGACTTCAGTGTCCGGGCCAAATCCTTTCCCATCATGTTGCTGCCTCAGCCACAAGGAACATGACTAAGGATGAAGGTCTTAGCAAATTTATTATTAAATCAACAACAGATATTATTGCCAGTTTGCAATATGCAGTATTCAAGTTCCCTCTATGATATGATGAATTAGAAAGATATATTCAGAGATGAGATGAGCTACATCACTCAATGCTCTGGCATGGAGTCTGAGGGTGAGTAGGGATGACCTTCCTCAGTTACACAGGTGTGATAAGCCAGGGGCAGGACCAAAACAGGTGTTCCCTGGGCATTTCTGATTTTCAAAGTGAGGTCACATACATGTCCTTTCTGCCTCCCATGGAGAGTAATACTAATAATGACAGCAGTGAAAATTTCTAGCAACACTAACAACTTACTGAAATTACAATCCTGAAGTTGATATTGAGGAATGACATCAGGAAAATGGAAAAGTAGCATCAAACACCTTACCCACACTGATATTTCAATAATCATCCAGAATCCATTACAGCCAACATTGTCAGAGAATATATACATACAATATATTTTATTTTTATCCCATAGATGTATATACACACACATACCCATATATAATGGCTGGGGTAGTGGCTCAATAATCATATTCCAAAGCCATCCCTTATCCTTGGCTGCTTCTGAATTTCTGACCAGCTAATTCAAAACATTTCCTGCCGAAAGTTGAGGAAACTGGGCCACATGAGTAGCCACCCCAGGGAGAGGATTGTGTTCCCCAAGGGCTTGACCAGCATCCTCCCTCCAGGTTACCTCTTATAGAAAGACCTCCCCTCATCCCCTTTTATTTTACATGCAGAGTGACCTCCCAGATGCAAATCAACACATGGGCAGACAGATGAAACCACAGCACAAATTTACTTAAATTTAGGTTCCTTCTATGACAAGAAATACATTTTCCAGGCCTCATGGAACTCATCCACAAGAACATGAAAGCTTTGTGGTTCTTCCTCTTCCTGGTGGCAGCTCCCAGATGTGAGTGTCTCAGGTATTCAAACATAAAGGTAATGGGGATGCTGCATCTGACCACATGACTCACTGTGGTTCTACTTGTCCTCAGGTGTCCTGTCCCAGGTGCAGCTGCAGGAGTTGGGACCTGGCCTGGTGAAGCCCTCACATGCCCTGTCCCTCACCTGCAAAGTCTCTGGAATCTCCTTAACCAGCAACCATATGAGCTGGGTGCGCCAGTTTCCAGGAAAGGGATTGGAGTGGGTTGGCAGTATAATTAATAGTGGAGGCACAAGCTACAACCCAACTCTTAAGCCCCGACTCAGCATCACCAGGGACACCTCCAAGAATGAAGTTTATTTAAAGTTGAGCAGCCTGGGAGTTGAGGACACAGTCACTTATTACTGTGCAAAAGACACAGTGAGAAGAAGGCAGGGTGAGCCCAGACAAAAACTGCTCCTCATGGCACAGGAAGGGACTGGGCTGCATTGGGCTCTAGGGACCACGAGGGGGTGCTCAGGTTACCACCCCCAGCAGCAGGTGCAGAGAGGGCCTGGGAAGGAGTTGCCTTTGTATGCTAGATTCAACCTCAGAACTTTTATATTACTAACTCTGTGTGTAAATACAGACATACATACATATTATTTTAACATTATATATCATATGTGAAGCAGGTAAGTTTATCATAAAGAACTTGACACAATCCTAATTCTCCCTGCAAAACCATAGGCTTCTGAAGGCAGAGGTTACCTGACAGACCTCACAGGAATGTAGACCTCCTCAGAGGTGTGCTTGGGCCTCATAAATTGAGCACATCATTGAAGCAGAGCATGATTCCAACTCCAGCCACCCTTCCCTGTATCTCCATGTGGGAACCAGCTTCTCATGATGCATCTTGCGTCTAAGGAGTGAGTGTTCCTGTTTCCCATTGTGCAGGCCCAAGTGCACACAGAGGTTCCAGGCCAGGGGTAAGCACACCCTTCCTGATCACAACTCTCCCCTGAAGCACACCTGGCTCCATACCTGTTGTAATCTCTAAGTTTCCTCGGGAAAGGCTGAAATATGAGCAAATGGACAGTGTTCTGAATAGAACCCAAGTTGCCCTTGTGCCTTTTTCTAATGTAACATTTGCCCAATCATGTATTGTTGCATCCTTCTAAGAGGACAGTATATTTTCCCAGTTGTTTCTTCCCAATCTGCATTGGTTTTTCACCAGTGTCTTCAACTGCCTATTTCAAAGTCATTCATCCCCATGCTAAGCCTTTCATTTCTCACTGAGGATAGAGGAGGTGGTTCTGGATGTACTTTTCCATGATGGTGTCTATTTCCTCCCTCTTTCTATTGGATCCCAACAATGGAATAGAATACTGGTTTTGTATGTTTCCCATATGCAGGTGAAATCTTTCTTCTATAGTGGAGCTAGGGATGTGGTTGTGGTTGAATTTCTACAATAGATGCTGGCCCTCTCCCCATGTACCACTCAGGGGAGGGGAGTTTTGTTGGCTTAGCATGTTTCATGCTGACATTTGTGTGTGTGTGTGTGTGTGTGTGTTTGTAATCTTCCTAATTCTGAGGAAAATCATACAATACAGTAGTAATCTGGACCCTGGGAGAGACAATCTTTAGCAAATTTACCAATACTTAAATTCAAATTTATCAAAATTAATAACTGGTGATTTAAGAGAATCATCATTAAGATTTTAAAAATAGAACCCATCAGGGAAGCAGGTGTGGCTCAATGGATAGAGCTCCCGTTTACCATATGGGAGGCCCTGGGTTCGCTTCCCGGGGCCTCCTTGTGAAGGCAGGCCAGCCGGCACATGCAGCGCAGTAGGCTGATGCAGCAAGAACTCACAGCAGGAAGTGGTGTGGCTCAATTGATAGAGCCCCAGTTTACCATGTGGGAGGCCCTGGGTTCCTCACCCCAGGCCTCCTTGTGAGAGCAGGCCGGCCCGTGCGGCGCGGTGGGCTGATGCGGTGGCACCTCGCAGCAAGGGGGAGATAAGCAGACAGGGAAGAAACACACAGCAAATGGACACAGTAAAGCGCAGGCAGCAAGGGGGCGATAAATAAATAAAATAAAATAAATCTTTAAAAAAAAAATAGAACCCATCAAATGGGGGAAAGCATTTATAAACCATACTTGTAATAATGGACTTGTATATAGAATATATTAATTACTTACATGTCAACAAAAATGGCTCAAAGATATACAAATGGCTAATAAAGAGATAAAAAATAATTTTGCATGATTTGTCATGGAAATTTAAATAAAAACTGCAAGGCAATATCATTTAATAGCCACAAAGAGGGGTAGAATAAAAATTAGGGTAGTGACAAGTATTTTAGAGGATGTGGAGAAATACAAAACCTGTTACAATGCAAGTGAGAATGTTAAATAACCCTCTTTGAAAACAGACCTGCAGGTCCTCAAATTACTAAACAAAAATTGTCATATGAACCTACAGTTCCACTTCTGGGTATATATCTGAAAATATTGAAAAAAGGTATTCAAATATATATTTGCATACCAAAGTTCATGGCAGCATCATTTACAATAGCCAAAAGTTTTAGGCAATGCAAATTTCCACCAACAGATGAATGGGTATACAAATGGAAAACACAGAGGAATCTCAGTCACTTGCACAAAGGGAGGACACATGGTATAACAGGGATGAACATTGAAATGTGTTTTTATATTAAATAGGCCAAATACAAAATGAAACATATTGCATGATTTCACTTACATGGAATCCAAGAATATGCAAATTCATAGATTTAGGAAGTAGATTAGTTTATGAGATTCATGATTGAATCAGGAGGAAATTCTTAATAGGTAGTGGCATTCTGTAGGATGTGATGAAAAATTTTGGTTATGTTTGGTGGTGCTTCTTGCACAAAATTGTGAATTTAATTAATACCCCGCTATTGTACACATGAAAGATGTTTAAGTGAGAATTTTTTGTTTTAGGTATGTCACCGAAATAAGTTATTTTGTTACAAAATAGAAATTAAGTATTGATACTCACTACCACATTGTTGAACTTTAAAAACAGTATAACTGAAAGATGTCAGGCATGAATTATAATATAATTTATTTCCATTCACATTAATGCCAATAATAGCGACACCTATAGAGATAAAAATTAGATTTATTGTTTGTTGTTGCTAAATGGGAGGTAGAAGTATAGGAGGTATTTGAGAGAGGATAGGTTTATTCTATGTTAGTTAATCAAAGCATTTTAACTTTGACTCTGGTGATGGTAGCACATATTTTTGCATAAAACAATAACCATCGAATGATATGTTTTGAATGGATGGACTTTATGGTATATAATTTGTACCTTAATAAAACTATTTTTTTAAAAGAAGATTAATTGTTACCTGGAGAAAAAAGAAAGGTAGGAGGCAGAAATTACAGAGTAATGGGTGCAAACATTTGGGAGTTTACTAATGGGGTGATAATGATGGTTAAACATGTGTACATATACATAAATACCAAATGTTATGATTAAAATATAATGATTATCATTTATCAATTATGGCTCAATAATGCTGATACAAATAAACAAATGGACATATTTGAATATGATGGAGAGACAGAGAGATAAATCTTGACCTGTGAAATGCCAGAATGCACTTTAAATACATCTGCTGAACACTGGTTCTCTCTACATTCTTTAGGTCAACAAAAAGGACAGACCAACATAACACAATGTTCTCCTTACACAAAGAGGAATGCTACAAATCTATCTAGGCATGCTCCACTCTATCCTCATTGGTTCAGGGGAACCATTGATTCTAGTTGTGAGGAACATAGGCCAGGCAATGGGGCTCACTGTCAACAGACATTGGCTTTGGGCATATTGTCCAGGTATTCTAACCTTCCTTTTAAAATTTCATATTTGTAAAATGGAGGTGACACTGATATCTTCTTCACAAAGTTTGTGCACTTTCATATAAATTAAATAATATCAAGGTTTCTTAGTGTCTAGCACAGTACAATTAAATAATATTAATATTGTCCCAAATGCCAACATTGCCACCCAACTACCCCAGGACACTCATGCCTGCTCTGTGGCACTTCCCTTTTCCAAGGCTCCACCTGAGAGCTAGCAGTGTAGGAGGAGGACTTACAAATGGCTTCCCTCCCTTTGCTGATATAAACCAGCCCAGCCCTGATCCTGCAGCTCTGGGAGATGAGCCCCAGCCCAGGGATTCCCAGGTGTTCCAATTTGGTAATCAGGAATGGACACAGATGAACAATATGGATATTGTGCTGAGATGGGTTTTATCATCATTATTTAAAAAAGATCACTTTATTGGGAAAAAGAGACAATAGTACATGAGTTGATATGGTAGAGAGAAACAGTGGATGCATATGGCCATTTTCCTGACCAGAATGTATGTGCTTACAGGTATTCAGTTGATGGAATCTGGATGAAAGTTCATACAACCTAGGGTGTCTCTGACACTCTCCTTGGAAGCTTCTGGATTCACCTCCAGTAGCTACAATATGAACTGGGTCCTGCAGGCTCCAGAGCTAGGCCAGCATGTGCTTAGGCATTAGTATTGCTGCCATTGCCTCACACAGTGCAGAACTCTGAAGGGCCATTTCACCAGCCTCAGACAGTTTGCCATAAGCCCTCTGTGTCTGCAGATGGACAGTCAGAGCTCAGTACACAGTCATGCATTGCTGATGCAGACATTGTGAGGGGAGGGAGGGGGAGCCCAGACTCACTCCTAACTTGCAGGGGTCTGGAGGTGGTTGGGATGCAGAGTAGTCAGCATCCACTGAACACAGTTCCCACTCCCAAGAACCAGGAAATGTGAGGTTAAGGGTTGGCTCCCTGTTAGATCTGGGGTTTCCAATAAATATAACTTTTCTTCCTTGGAACCTCTTTAGATTTAAGATCATGCATTCAGACTGAGGAAAGACTTCAGTGGATTCCCCAATTAGGAGAGCCTTTGGGTTCAGTTTGGAACCAAGAGGGAGACAATGACAGGGTCAATTTCCTATAAAAAGTAATAGATTTCCTATCAAATTCTCCTCCTCACACAAAAGTGTGCACATCAGTCTCAGCACTGGTATGGTTATCTCTTTTTTCCCATAATCCATTTATTATTCCCTGTTTTAGCAAGGCCACTGGGGTGTATTCAGCCAAAATTGCACATCAAATGAATCCTGTGTCTCCCAGGATCTGGTCTGACTTAGTATTGCCCCCAAGCTTTGTCCTTGGTTCAGAATAGCCCTCAGGTCTCCTGCCTTCACACAAACATGGAGATGATCTCAGAGATCATCGGCTGGGCTCCTGGTGCTTTATGTCCTTACATGTGGAGGAATGAGAGGTGCATTCCCAGGGCCAGAAGAGTATGTACTGCTTTTAATACAAGAAAACAAGATTTGGTTTTATTCTTTTTGGTGACATAGATTCAAACATGTGGCCACAAACATCTTTAATTGAGTGCATTAGCCCAATTTTATTATTCAATGATGCTGTGCTATATGCTGTTTTTTGCTTATAAATGTCTTTCTCATAATGACTGTTATATGTAAAGTATTAACAAATCTCCCCAATTTTGTTGCTTTCTCTCCCTGTACAGAAAACTTAGAATAGAGAAAGATCATCCTTATCCCTTGCTTTCCCATCACAATAGCAGAGATTACCTAACTGCTCAGCATGTGGGAGACATGTATCCTGCAAATCTCAGCATTTATCCAGCTGTGGATAAATAGAGTCGGCACATTCCTCATGTTTGGAGACTTTGAGTTCCCCCTGCCTTTGAGTGATGCTTATGCCTATCTAATGAGGAGTTCAGAATAAGGGACTTCATAAGGCTGTCACCCCTTAGCTCTTTCTTCAATTCACAAACTAAGGGCATAGGATTTGTAATTAAATCTACATCTTCCTAAAAACTGTTTCTCTTTCCTATATGCTAAAATTTGGTTAGAAACACATTCTAACATTTATTTGTTCCCCTAAATCCTCAGAATCTCCTGAATTGATACAATAAAATCATCATAACAGTGATTTTTCAATATACAGTAATGTATGTGTTTGAGATTGCCAATGATTCTCTAGAGCCCCATTTATATCAGCATAATAAGTAAAAATCTTAGTTACATTCTGTAGCAGTTTGGCATTATTTATGAGTTCCAAAAATAGATATTGGGTTATGCTTGTAAACTTGTCTCTTCCTCTGGGTGTGATTAAATTATGATTAGGACCACATCAGTAGG
>JAQZBX010101131.1:0-11289 GCA_029593785.1 Cabassous unicinctus | reverse complement strand
TAGTATATTGACATTGATTCAATTCACCGATCTTATCCATTCCCCCATACTGCTTGTGCCCATGTGTATGTGTAAGAAGACATTTTTTTTTCAAACAAAATATAGATCAAATGTTTCATGATTTTCAATTATTTAGAATCTGCCTATCTAATCAGAATCTGGATCAGAATTTGAGAACCCTTAAAAGAAGGAAAGCAGAATGAAAATCCACAGAACGTTGAAACTACCTAAGTCTCAAGGCTATAGCATGAGCCACATAAATTTCACAGCTTGGTAAAATATCATTATGATCCTGAGGTTGGTAAAACCTTCTTAATAAAATACAAGATGCAAAAGGGAAAGTTCGATACATTTGAGTATATCAAAATTAAAACCTTCTCTATTAGAAAATACACTATTAACAAAGTTTAAAGGCAAGATACATGCTGGGTAAAAATATTTGTTACATATAAAATGCAAAACTTTCATATCAAGAATGTACAAAAAGTTTCTCTAAATGAATGTGAAAACATAAAGACTATAGAAAAATTCATACTAAAATATCAACACTTGACTCATAGAAACAAGAGTCTAAATGGAAGTATAAGTGGAAAAAATGCTCAACCAGGGAAATGTAAGTTAAAATGACAAAATACTGCCATTCATTCTTTAGTCTCATGAAAATTTGAAAGTCGATAATATATAGTGCAAATGAGTTAAAAAAATAATAATGTATATTAATTGAGTGCTATGTGTGGATTATCACATAATCCCCCAAACAAAACTATGAGGCAATTGATATCTGTATAAATTTCAGTTGTATTGGAGGGCAATTTGGTAGTATCTAGTAAAACTTAAAATGTGCATACCTCATGACTCAGCAATTTCACTTTTTAGCATCCACCCTGGAGACATATTTGCTTATGTGTACAAGGAAATATAAAAGGATGTTTACTGCAGCAGAGCCAGTGATCGTGAAAAACTGGAAATGAGCTACATGTTCAACGATAAGAGAATGGTTAATTGGCTATTCATGCAGTAGTTCAAATGAATGAGAATAGCTATGGATACTAACATGGATAGGACTCCAAGATATATTGTTGAGTGGAAAAAGCAAGTTATAAAACAATGCCATTTATGTTAAACACATACATCAGCACTATACATTTTACAATACAGTATATGTATAAGTCTAAATATATATATAATCTTAATTAAGTTTAATCTTCATTTAGAAGAAATTAATATTCAGGATCTAAGTAAATTTTCATTTGACATTTATTAAGACATCTCAAAGCAGTCTAACTGCTTGCTTGTCTAAGTGCAACAGCAGGGGATACACAAGGATAAATCGGGCTTCTAATCTCATTCTGCTACTAACTGGCTGTGTTAACATTGTTAAGTCAATTACCCTCTCTGATACTTATTACTGCAGTTGAAAACTGGAGATAATAATGCTCACCTGTCTTATAGGGTTGTGCTCAGGTTAAAATGAGATACCATATGTAAGTACTTAGCACTGTACCTGGCAAAAAGTAAGTTCTCAAAACATGATATTCTTTTTAATAACATTGATGGGGACAAAGAAAACAGCAGTGGTGATTAATTCTTGGAGTGTTCAGGGAGAGGTTCATTTGGCAAGCAGTATCTTATTTAGTGTTTTTCATAAGCACAGGAAGGGTGTTGTAGGCTGTAGAAGTAGTATGCCTGCAGTTGGAATGCGAGATGGAGTGAAACACAATGGGAAATTTGATAAGATCCATGTAGCTATGTAAAGGGGTAGCAGAGAGAGGGAATTCAGGTAATATTGTGAAATAATATGGTTTAATTCTATTGGTCAAGAGAAGATATTGAAGGATTTAAAATAAAGGGTCACGATTAAGCCAAGATGGCAAAGTTGAGCATGGATGGTAGAGGGAAAGTTAGAAGGCATGAACTGAGATAGCGGCAAGAGGAAGGAAGAAGTTGTTTTAGTTTGCTAAAGGTTGCCAATGCAATATACTAGAAATTTGTTGGCTTTTATAATGGGAATTTATTAGTTTAAATGCTTACAGTTCCAAGGCTGTGAAAGTGTCCAAATCATGGCATCATCAAGAGATGCTTTCTCACCAAGCTGCAGCTGTGAGCAATCAGGCACATGGCAGGACACAATGCTGGCCCACTGTTCTCTCCCTTTTCCTCCAGGCCTCATCTTTTCAGCTTTGAACTGCTCTGTGGAACTATCCTCTCAGGGGCCTCTTTCCATGCCTCTGTGCTCTGCTGATTCTAGCTGCTGGCATTCTGGACCTCTCAAATATAAAACCGACTTTTATATTTACAAAGATATTTACCATTTCTACTGCTACATTCCTGAAGATCCAAGTTTTCCTCATTTTATTTTCCATTAGCCTGAAAACCTTCCTTTAGCATTTCTTGTTCAGCAGGTCTGCTGGTGACAAATTCCATTATAGCTGTTCTACATCTGAGAAAGTCTTTATTTTGCCTTAATTCCTTATAGGTATTTTTGCTCAAGGTATAATTTGGAGCTGACAGGTCTTTTCTTTCAGCATGTTGAAAATGTTGTTTTACTGTCTTCTAGCTTACATGTTTTTTATGAGAAATCTGAAGTAATTTATATCTTTGTTCTCTTGAATGGTATTTTTCTGTAGCTGCTTTCAAGGATTTTTCTTTAACTTTGGTTTCTAGCAGTTGGATTATAATATGTCTAGATGTTTTAGTTTGCTAAAGGCTGCCAATGCAGTATACAAGAAATGGATTGGCTTTTACAATAAGGATTTATTACATTAAAAGCTTACATTTCTGAGGCTGTGAAAGTGTCCAAATCATGGCATCATCAAGAGATGCTGTCTCACCAAATTGCAGCTGTGGGCAATCAGGCACATGATAGTGTCATCTAAAGATGCTTTCTCTCTGAGCTCAGTTGTGGGCAACCAGACATATGGTGGCATCCACTTGTCTCTCCCTTCTCCTCTGGGTCTTGTCTCTTTCAGCTTCTGGCTAATGTGGCTTCCTCTCAGCTTCTGTGTTCTGTTGATTCCAGTTTCTGGTCTCCAGGACCTTCTCTCTCAGCTTCTGGGTTATTTTCTGTCTCTGCAGCATTTTTCTGTGTCTGTGGCTTTTTATTCCTCCATTTATAAAGGACTCCAGTAAAAGGATTAAGACCCATCCTGGGTCATGCCCTATTGAAGTGATCTAATCCAAAGGTAGTTTTCTTAACCAAATCTAATCAAAAGTTTCCACCCACAAAGGATTTACATTCACAGGAATGGATTAGCTTTAAGAACACACTTTTATGGAGTCCACCCAGCTTCATACTGCCACACTCCACCCTATGGACCCCCAAAATACATGTTCTTTCCAAATGCAAAACACATTCATTCCATTTAAATAGTTCAGAAAGGCTTTAATCATTTCAGCAACAATATTAAGTACAAAATCTCATCAAAATTGGTTAAAGGCATGCAGTCTTTCCTGGGGAAAACTTACCCTCAGGCTGCAGACCTGTGAAACTTACAAAAATTTATCTTCTTCCGACACACAAAGGAGCGACAGTCACAGGATAAATGCTCCCATTGCC
This sequence comes from Cabassous unicinctus, assembly GCA_029593785.1. NCBI lineage: Eukaryota > Metazoa > Chordata > Mammalia > Cingulata > Chlamyphoridae > Cabassous > Cabassous unicinctus. The sequence continues at coordinate 7,733 of JAQZBX010101131.1, read as the reverse complement.
AAAGGGAGAAATTTGAAGGAAAACAGGGGTCCTGGTCCCAAACAGTTCTGAAAACCTGCAAGGCATACTCAATTAGATTTCAAAATCTGAGAGTCATTTATAAAGCAATTTCTTCTTATCATCCAGGTCTCACGAGTGGGAGCCCCACGTTTTCCAAGGGCTTTCTCAGTGGGCATGTTCTTGGCTCTACCCTACTCAAGCATCTGGGTGGCCAATGAACTATAGGCCTCACCTTCCAAGAACACTGAGGTGATGGCCATATTCTTCCCAGTCTCCAGGGCACAGGCTCAACCCTGTCAGAACAGTAGGGTGGAGACCAATCTCTCCCCAATCCCTGATGATTGTGCTCCACCCTCTCTGAAGCTTTGGGTGATGGCACTCTTCCTGAACAATGGAGCAGAAGGCTTTCCCTCTTCAAATTTGAAGGCAAACTCACACTTTCTGCATAGATGGGTGGGGTCCCTTTCTTGGCCTAAGAAGATGTTTTTAGTCCAGACTTCAGCTTCTATGGTTCTATCTTTGGAATCATTTTTCTTTCAATCTCTCTCTTTTCTGTCCATTTTAGCCCAAGCTGGCAGTGGTTCTGTTCACACATATCTCACAAAAAAACTTGTTGGTTTTGCATGCAGGAAACAGGGGTCCAAGCCATCAGACAGTAAGACCTTCCACAGACCCTTCTTGGATAACTACATTTCCAAGCCTGACTTACTCTAAAAAGACTGGCTGCTTCCATGTTCAAGTAAATCTTCACATGGGGCACTATTCTTTGGGGACTTATTTTCTGGAAGCTCAGAATTTTCCAAATTATCAATTTCTGGTTTCTTTGTGGCCAGAGGTTCAGTTCTCAGCTTATCCCTTTCCTCTAGCATTTTACAATAAGCTACAAGGAGAAGTCAGGCTGCACTTTCCACGTGTAGTTTGGAAGTCCCCCTCAGCTAAATATCCAAGCTCATCACTTTCAAATGCTATCTTCCATCTAACATCAGCAATCAATTTCAGCAAGTTGTTTGCCACTTTAAAACAAGAATCTCCTTCTTTCTATTGTTCACAATAACATATTCATCATTTCTGTCTAATATCTCATCAGAAGTATCTTTAGCATCCATATTCCCACCAACATTCTCTTTAAAGCAATCTAGTCCTTTTCTATCAAGAATCTTAAAATTCTTCCCACATATCCAATTAATAAGCCATTTCCACATTTTTGGTATTTGCATAGCATCATGCACTCCACTCCTGGTATCAATTTCTCTTTTAGTTTGCTAAAGGCTGCAAATGTGATATAACAGAAATGGCTTCACTGTTACACTAGGGATTTATAAGGTTAAAATCTTACAGTTCCAAGGCCATGAGAGTGACCAAATCATGGCATCATCAGGAGATGCCATCTCACCAAGTTGCACCTGTGGGCGATCAGGTACATGGCAGTGTCATCTAAAGATGCTTTCTTTCTGAGCTCTGTTGTGGGTGATCAGGCACATGGCAATGTCTGCTTTTCTCTCCCTTCTCCCCTGGGCTTTGTCTCTTACAGCTTATGGTTAAAGTGGCTTCCTCTCATCTTCTGTGTTCTGTTGATTCCAGCTTCTGGTCTTCAGGGACTTTTCTCTCAGCTTCTGGAATCTTCTCTGTAGCTGCAGCTTTTTCCTGTGTCTATGGCATTTTATTCATCCATTTATAAAGGACTTCATCAAGAGGATTAAGACCCAACCTGGGTTATGCCCTACTGATGTGATTGAATAAAATGGCTGGTTCTTTAACTGAGTCTAATCAAAATGTTCCATCCACAATTCATGCTCAGGCATGAATTAGCTTTAAGAACATGATTTTCTGAGTTCCACCCAGCTTCAAACTGCCACACTAGTTATATTTTTATTTGAATTTGTCTTGCTTGGGATTTGATGAGTTTCTTAAATCTATAAATGTATGTTTTCTACTAAATTTGGGAAAATGCCTGTCATTTCTTCAAGTAGATTTTGCATCTCAGTTGTTTTCTGCTATCATTCTGAGAATTCCAATTACACAAATGTTTTATCATTTGGTAGTTTCCCACAAGTCCAGAAGCTCTGTTCAATTATTATTATTATTCTTTCTATTCTTCAGATTGTATACGTTCTATAACTATAACTTCAAGTTCATTGACTCTTTCCTCTGTCATCTCCATTGCACTATTGATCACATCCAGTAAATTTTTTTTTAATTTCAGATATGGTATTTTCCAGTTCTAGAATGTCCATTTGTTTATATTTTATAGCTAACATTTCTCTGTTGAGAACTTGTTTTTCCAATTCATTTAAGTTGTGCTTACCTTTGTCTCATGGAGCATAGTTATAATAGCTGCTTTCAAGTCTTTATATTTCCAACATTTGGGTCATTTCAGGGTTGGCATCTGTTGATTGTCTTTGCTGTTAATAATTGAATAAGTTTTCCCTGGCTTTTTTGAAGACACTGGGCCCTGTTATAGTCCTCTGGAGATTTTGTTTGTTTGTTTTAGTAGGGTATCAAGTTCAAGCACAATTTCTGTCATACCTTCTGTAGGTGGTGGGTTTTTCTTAAAATCTTAGTTTAGTTCTCTTGGTCTTTGTTATTCTGCTTGGGTCTGTTCTACACCTACATAGTCCAGAGGTAGACCTGAGATTAGGTAGATTAGGAGACCCCCTTCTCTCCCTCTCTTCTCTTCAGGTTTCCCCTTTTATTCCATGGTCCACAAGGTTCTCTTTTCTAGTTTGCTGACCAGAAAGGTGGGGTTTCTATTGAAGCTGTCTGCACTTACGTGCAATTTTAAAAATGGGGCCTATATACATGAAAATTTTGTAAGAGAAAGGAGATGAAATAGCCCAGAAACACCCTAATGTGAGTCATTTATCCAATTTTTTACTTTCCTCCACAATCTGACTGCTACTATTTACTCTTTGTAGTCCTAAGGTAGGAATTTTTTTTGTGTATGTGTGTGTTTTGTCTATAATTTTTCAGTTGTAATAAGCAGAAGATATGGTCTATATTAGAATTAGGTCACCATGTCAGAGGGAGAACCTCATTTATCTTTTTTTATCACATTAAACATACTTATTTTTAAGTATGTTAGATTTTAAGTTAGATTTTCCTATAATATTATATTCTGATGAATATAAAGTCAATGATTGTTGACTTTCTTTTCTGTTAAAAGTTTCATGTGTTCTGGAATTTTGTAAATTCATTTTGATAGGGTATTATTTTAATTCCCTCTTTTTCTCTGCCCCCTTCTCTCTCTTCCCCTCTCATCTCATTAATGCAATATGTAGCTTATAGTCCCTGAACAATTCTAGCACCATTCATGTAAGTATAGTATTACTACTAATAGTAATAATAAATTGTATTTGTATGTCAGTTACTATCTTCCAGTCTCTATTCCAAATGTTTACATTTAATTTTTATATTTAGAATAAGTTTTTATATACCTACAAAAAATCTTGCAGGGATTTTGATAGAAATTGTGTTAAATATATAGAGCAATATAAGGAGAACTACCATCTTTACTATGTTCAAAGTTCCAACCCAAGAAAACAGTATATTGTGCCATTTATTTAGCTATTCTTGGATTTTTTAAATCAACATTTTAGTTTTTAGCCTACAAGTTTTGTATATATTTTATTCTATGTATACCTCAGTATTTCATATTTTTTGAGTTGGATTGCAAATTACATTGTGCATTTAAATTGGTGTTCTTGTGTTCATTCTCAGAATATAGATATACAGTTGATTTTCTCATGTTGAGCTTGTATCCTGTGACCTTGCAGAGCACACCTATTAGTTTTAGGAGTTTTTAAAATATTCCTTGGGATTTCCAATGTATACCATCAAGTTACCTGCAAATGGGGGCAGTTTTATTTCTTTCTTTACTATTTTTATGCCTTTTTTTCCTTTTCTTGTTTTATTTGTACTGGCTAGGGCTTTCAGTATATTATATTTCAGCTATTTGGTCTTTGATCATTACATACCATGTTAGCTGTATGGTTTTTCATAGATGCTCTTTATTAAGCTGAAGAAGTTTCCCTCTATTCCTAGTTTGCTGAGAGTTTTTGTCATGGCAGAAGGTTGAATTTTGTCAAATAATTTTCTGCATCAATTTATATGATCATATGATTTCATATTTAGGTATTCTTAATTAGAAAAGTTGTAGGTTTATAGAAAAACCATGCATAAAATAGAGTTCCCATATACCATTCCATAATTAACACCTTACATTAGTGTAGTACATTTGTCAGAATTCATGGAAGAACATTTTTATAACTGTGCTATTAACTATAGTCCATTGTTTACAATAGGGCTCACTGTATTGTACAGTCTTATGTAAAATTTTTATTCTAGTAACATGTATACAACCTAAAATTTTCCTTTTAATCACATTCAAATATATAATTTAGTGCTGTTCAACTGCATTCACAATGTTATGCTACCATCACCACATCCATTACGAAAACTTTACAATCAACCCAAATAAAAACTCTACAATTTAAGCATTAACTTCTCATTCCCTACTCCCACCCTCTCCCTGGTAACCTAGATTATAGATTCTGACTTTTATGCATGAACATTTGTATTTGCTGAAGGTAAATTGGAGGAAAGTATTGTTTGAAAAAAGGATTGAGTTTCTTTGGTAAACACCTTTTCTGGAGTGTTTCAAATTTAATGCTTTTATTTTATTTTATTGGCAGGGGTAAATTGATTTTCATGGCCTTTTAGTAGTGTGTGTGTGTGTGTGTGTGTGTGTGTGTGTGTGTGTATAGTATAAACCAGATATGCCTACTGATTATTACTAAATTTTCTAGACTTTTCTAGAAAATATGTTCTGACAAAGAACTTTGAACTATTTCTGGATGTGAAAAACCATATAGATATATAACTTGGAGATCAAAATTTTGAATGTCTAGCTTATCCAGACTGTTTATGAGTTTTCTGGAATAGAATATTTGAAATTATATCACTCCAGGAAAATCCATGACTTAAGGGCATACCATTGTTAGGACCCAGAGGAACCAAATGACACTAAGGTATGCTTCTTACTGTCACTGCCTTCTTATCAAGCATCTGCCTGTTCTTGGGGTTTATTAAGTCACCAACTGGAAATGGTCGCTAAAACGCCATGCAGTCTCTATCACAACCACATTTTTCTTTTTAAAGCCCAGGTTAAATTTACTTTCAGCAATACAATGTTAGATCATCTGAGATGTGTGTATGTGTGTGTGTGTGCATGTGCATGTATGTGTGGGAGCATGCACCTCTGCACCTTTTTGGGTTTCAAAGGCTGCACTTACTAATGAATGCTTTTTCATAGCCCTTCACTTCCCTGAGATGTAATAAGGCCTATTTATGATTAATTTTATTGGTCACTTAATAAAGTTTGAAATCAGATTTAGTATAAAATTAATTTTGCCATTTTGTAATATGACAATAAATATTTTTGCAATGATTTATTTTCTTGTTTCACTTTTTTGAGGTTATTTCTCCTTTTCAGCTTAACACTTATTAACATATCTTCACAAAGTAGGGTGTGGAAAGAAATGTCATAACAGTTTTGTGACTTATAATTCACCTGAAATTTACAACATACAAATGCTTTGTTTTTATAGTGGAAGTAGAGAGCTTTAGTTCTAGACCAAGAGTTCTTAACAAGGAGTCCTTGAGCTTGAACTGAAATTCAAAAAACATTATTCATTGACATAAAGGCAGTGGCCACCAGAGGGTCTGAGGGATGGGAGAAGGAAGAATAGGTGTAACATGGGGGCATTTTCGGGTCATTGGATTTGTCCTGCCTGACACTGCAGTGACGGATACAGGCCATTGTATATTTTGTTATAACTTACAAAACCGTGTGAGACAGAGTGTAAACTATAATGTAAACTGTAGTCCGTGGTTAGTAGCAGTGTTTCAATATGTGTTCATCAATGTAACAAATGTACCACACTAATGAAGGATGTTGTTAATGTAGGAAAGTGTGGGAGGGGGAGGGGGTGGGGCATATGGGAATCCCTTATATTTTTTATGTAACATTTATGTAATTTAAAGCTTCTTTAAAAATAAAAAATAGTAATTATAAAAAAATTATTCTTGTGGGGGCATGTTAGTGCAGGTATGATATATTTATTAAATAATACACAGTGTAGTGTGGCCTTAGTAAGGGGTCCCTGGTTTTCACCTGACTGACAAAGAGATCCCCGGAACAAAAAAGGTTAAGAACCCCTGCTCTAGACCAATGATTCTTAAAGTTGAATATGCATTTGAATCCCCTAAAGGACTTGTTAGCCCACAGACTGCTAGGCTTCCTGCCCATAGTTTCTGAGTGAGTTTGAGGGTCTGGGGTGTGGCCCAATTGTTAGAATTTCTAACAACTTCTTAGTGATGCTACTCCTGCTTGTATAGGGGCCATACTTTAAGAACTACTGCTCTAGAAAGATGGAAATATGGGTTTTAGTCCCAATTTGGGTAAAAATTACTTGGGTGTCTTTTAAGAAAGTCATAAACTTCATTCCTCAGTTTCTTCATCTGATAACTTATATCAGTGATCCCAGTTCAGCCTACTTTGTAGAGTTTTTGGGAGGAGCCAGTGGAATAATGCATATGAAAGTGATTTTTTAAATTAAAAGAAATAAACATGCAAGAAATTGTTAAATGTTTTTAAAGATTCTGCAGAGAGAATGATGATATTAGAAGTATTCACTCAAGAATATGATGGCTCAAACAATATTGTTATTTTTCCCTTTTATTTTTTCTCTCTCTTTCCATCTTTATAGCACATCAATAATTGCCTTTTGGTTATTGTCAAGTAGCAGATAAGTGGTTGATGAATCAATAAAGTCTTCAGCCTTGCGTCTATGATTTCCCCCATCCATGGTCTCTGGGTAGCCCTGTCTTTTTCCCCAATGCTTATTGCAGAAATATTTCACAGGGAATATAGTGACACTAAGCCTTAGGATATTGCTTTCTTTCCTAAACAAACACTCTTATCACTAAGGGACAATCCTGCCTTACTTGATGACATATTAGTTGATATAAATAAGGTGCTCCTCTTAGGCCCTTTTAGCTTTTCATGTTTCCTTACCTATAAATCAGTGGAAGATGCAATTTGAACTTGATCGCTTAAAAAGACACAGAGACAGGGAAGATGGGCTGCACTTCAAAACTAAATATTGAAAGACAAGCTTATTGTCAAAGCCAGACTCTTTACTGCATTTGATCTATTGGTTTTAAGCTGTAGGAAGTCTGGAAAAAGTGATTACCTTGTGCCTGAGGCTAATAAGGAAAATTTTTCAGCACTTTTGATTTGTATCAACTATAATAATAAGGTGGAATGTGTTTTTTTTGTTTCATACAAAGTCATATTGCAGTCAGTTCGTTCATTTGAATGCTAATTACAATCTCAATGTATGAATTAATTATAACTTCTATTGACTATGGTAGTATTGTTTAGAAAAATTATCTCTTAGATCAGATAAAAAGTTTTGACTGTGTATGAAAGGCTCAAATGACTTGTTCTGGCATATGATATTAATATTCCTTGGTGTAAGCTTCATAAAACATTAAAACCAAATTAAACTCAGAAAGTGGACCAGCCCTGCAGATTTATTTATTTAAAGCAGAAGGAGTGGGGACTCCTTTTCTTTTTCTATGTGTAGATAATGGCATATACATGACCCACTCCTTTGTCTATTTGGGGACAATTTAGGGATTTTATGAAATCCACCTAAAATGATTATCTT
>JAQZBX010101130.1:0-11289 GCA_029593785.1 Cabassous unicinctus | reverse complement strand
TTTTTTTTTTTTTTTAAGATTTATTTATTTATTTATTTATTTATCCCCCCCTTGCCGCTTGTGTTGCTGTGTCCATTCGCTGCGTGTCTTCTCTGTGTCTGCTTCTCTCCCCCTTGCTGTGAGGTCTTGCCGCATCAGCCCACGGCGTCCCGTGAGCCGGCCTGCCCTCACAAGGAGGCGCCGGGAAGCGAACCCGGGACCTCTCATATGGTAAACGGGTGCTCTATCCATTGCGCCACACCCGCTTCCTGCCGCGAGGTTGCTGCATCAGCCCACCGCACCGCTCAGGCCGGCGTGCTCTCACAAGGAGGCCTCGGGACGCGAACCCGGGCCTCCCATGTGGTAAATGGGGGCTCTATCCACTGAGCCACACCCGCTTCCCCCCAGTATGTTTTATACCTGCTTGTGTCTAAGGTTGGAGGCCGTCCAGTGTTTTCATCCCTTCCAGTTCTTAATGTGTTGAGCTGTTTAAAGTTTATTTTGCTCTTGTGAAAAATTCTATCTCCAAGTGAAAATCTACCATAAGTTCCATGCATAGTGGAGAAAAATTGCTGGGTTGTAGGTCATGATCAAGATCAGATTACTAGGAAATGCCAATGGAGTGTATTGACACTCAACACCTGTGTATAACTGTTTGATGTCATCAACATTTTTTTTTTTTTTCAAAGATTTATTTATTTACTTGATCCATTTTAAGCCTCCCCTTCCCCATTTGCTGTTTTTGTGTCCATTCGCTGGGCAATTCTTTGTGTCTGTTTCATCTCTTCTCCTCCTCCTCCTCCAGTCTTCACCAGGATTCGATCCTGGAGACCTCCGATGTAGGAGAGAGGTGTTCTGCCATCTGCACCACCTCAGCTCCTGGTTTTTGGAGCTTTTCGGAGCATCTCGTCTTGTCTCTCTCCTTTTACGTCATCATCTTGCTGCATGGATCCCAGGACCTGGCAGCTCACTGGCACACAGAGCCTGGCAGCCCATGCGCCTTCTATAGATATATATTTTTATTTTACCGGGAGGTCCTGGGGATCGAACCCAGGTCCCTCCATATGGTAGACGGACGCCCAACCATTTGAGCCATATCTGCCCCTGTCATCAACATTTGGGATAATCTAATTTGCTCTTCTCATGGGTGAAGTGGTTCTGCTTGAGATTTTATTGGCTGTTTGCTCATTACCAATAAGGCTGGCTGGCTTTTTATATGTGGTCTTTTATCTATTGTGAAATATGTTTTGGTCATTTTCCCAATTTTTTTTCCTTCATTTGTCTCTTCATTTTTTTTCTCTGCACTACAATTCTTTTAAATTTGTATGTATTGCAGATATTTTTCTCTCAGTTTGTTGTTTACCTTTTCAATCCCTTGATTTTAATATAATTGAATTTGTTAATCTCTTCCTTTATGTATCTTTACTTACATATTAAAATTCTCACTGTTTTTATACCATAAAAACATTTGCCTATAACTTCTAAAGCTGTTTTTTTTTTTTTTAATTAGAGAAACTGTAGGTATACAGAAAATTCATGCAGAAAGTACAGAATTCCCATATATCCCATCCCCATTTTTCCCTATTTTTAACACTTTGCGGTAGTGTGGTGCCTTTGTTACGTGATAAGCAATATTATAATTATACTGTTAACTGTAGTCTTTAGTTTGTTAGAGTTCACTCTTTGTGTTGTACAGTTCTATGAGTTTAAAAAGTTTTTATTCTGGTAACATATATACAACCCAAAATTTCCCATATTAACCTCTTTCAAGCATACAATTCACTGGTATTAAAACATTTACAATGTTGTGCTACCATCACCTCCATTTAATACCAAAGTTTCCATTACCCCAAACAAAACCTCTGTACCAGTTAAGTAGGCATTAATTCTTCATTCCCTGCCCCCTGCCCCTGCTCTCCATCTCCCCCCCCTCTCTCTCCCCCTCTGCCCCTGGTAACTGTTACTCTATTTTCTGACTGAATTTTCATATTTCTAATTATTCAATATAAGTGAGACCATACAAAATTTGTCCTCTTGTGTCTGGCTTATTTCACTCCATATGATACCTTCAAGGTCATTCTATGTTTTAGTGTGTGCATTAGTCAGCCAAAGGAGTTCTGATGCAAAGTACCAGAAATCTGTTGGCTTTTATAAAGGGTATTTATTTGGGGTAGAAGCTTACAGTCACAAGGCCCTAAAGAGTAAGTTTCTTCCCTCACCAAAGTCTGTTGCCACGTGTTGGAGCAAGATGGCTGCTGGTCTCTGCAAGAGTTCAGTCTTCCTCTTCCTCTTAAGGCCCTGTGGTCCCAGCTTCTTCCAGTCTCAGCTGGAGGCTGGCATAAGGCTTGTCTCTCTCCCTCGGGCTCATTTCTTTCCGGGCTCAGCTGCAGCTGTAGCTATCAGGCTCATCTCTCTTCCCTTGGCCTCTGCCGTGCCTATGGAGCTGTCTCTCTTCCTTGCCTTGTCTTTCTGTGTGAGTGTTTACCCACCAAGGGGGCAGGGACGCAACGTCCTACTGACGTGGCTGAATCAAAGACCTAATCTTAATTTAATCAAGCAAAAGTGAAACCTCTGAATTTAATATAGTGAAAGGATATCACACCCAGAAGTGCAGACCAATTTACAAACATAATATCTCTTTTTTTGGAATTCATAAATAATATCAAACTACCACAGTGTATTTCAGAACTTCATTTCTTTTTATGGCTGAATAATTATGAATGGGCCACATTTTGTTTATCCATTCATTCATTGATGGACACTTGAGTTGCTTCCACCTTTTGGCAGAAAATGCCACAATGAACATCAGTGTGCAATATCTGTCAGAGTCCCTGCTTTCAGTTCTTTTGGTTCTATACCCAGAACTGGGATTGCCAAATCATGTGGTAGTTCTATACTGAACTTTCTGAGGAACCTCCAAAGTTTTTCACAGTAGCTGCACCATTTTACATTCCCACCAACAATGTACTGGTGTTCCTATTTCTCCACATCCTCTCCAGCACTTATTTCCCATTTCTTTAATGGTACCCATTCCAGTGGGTATGAAATGGTTCAGGGTTTTGCTTTTAACATTTAAGTCTACAATAAATTAATTCTTGTTCATGAACTAGATGGGAAACAACCAGTTTTTCCCTCTGAAATGACAGTTTGTCACTGTCCCATGTGTTAAAGTGCTCATCATTTCTGCCACTGTTCTGCACTGCCTCCCTGTCATTAGTCATGTGTCCATTCACACTGGGCTGCTCCAGGCCTCGGGGCCTCTCCATTTCTCACTTTACCTCTCTACTGATAGCAGGCTTTCTCAATTTTTCTAGTGTTCAAATCCTTGAGGTTGTTAGATAAGATCCCACCTTGTTCTTCAGAGAAGTTTGACTTCTTTTGATCCTTTGTTTTTCCTTTGAGGTTAGAAATAAATTTTCTACAAAAGTCCTAAAAACTCTGGTTGATGACTGAATGGAAATTTATAAAACAATATGTCTGTTTTTTTTTTTTTTAAAGATTTATTTATTTTATTTATTTATCCCCCCCTTGCCGCTTGTGTTGCTGTGTCCATTCGCTGCGTGTCTTCTCTGTGTCTGCTTATCTCCCCCTTGCTGTGAGGTCCTGCCGCATCAGCCCACGGCGCCCTGCGAGCCGGCCTGCCCTCACAAGGAGGCGCCGGGAAGCGAACCCGGGGCCTCTCATATGGTAAACGGGTGCTCTATCCATTGCGCCACACCCGCTTCCTGCCGCGAGGTTGCTGCATCAGCCCACCGCACCGCTCAGGCCGGCGTGCCCTCACAAGGAGGCCTCGGGACGCGAACCCGGGCCTCCCATGTGATAAATGGGGGCTCTATCCACTGAGCCACACCCGCTTCCACAATATGTCTGTTTTGGGAGAGCTGAGAGTTTGGTGACACAGATTTCTTCCTAAGAATATGAGCCATCTTTCCATTTACTTCATCATGTTTTGACTTTATCCAATAAAGTTTAAAAAGTTATATATTATGGTTACTTTATATCCTTCATTAGACTTACATAGTACTTGATCAAATTTTGTTTGATATTTGTTATTCTGCTTGCTTTGGGATTAGTTTGCTGTTATTTTTCTAATTCCTCTAGGTGTTTGTTTAGATCTTTGATTTTAACTTTTTCTCCCTCTTTTTAAATGTAGGCATTGAGGGCTATAAATTTCCCTCTCAGTACTACCTTCACTGTATCCCATAGGTTTTGATATGTTGTGTTTTCATTTTCATTTTTCTTGAGATATTTATTGATTTAATGTTGTAATTTCTTTGACCCACTGATTATTTAAGAGTGTGTTATTCTCCATATATTTGTGAATTTTCCCTTTTTCTGCCTGTTATTGATTTCCAGTTTCATTCCATTATGATCAGAGAAAGTGCTTTGTATAATTTCATTCTTTTTCAATTTATTGAGTCCTGCCTTGTGACCCACCATATGATCTATCTTGGAGAAGGATCCATGTGCACTTGAGAAGAATGTATATCCTGCTGTTTTGGGGTATAATGCTGGTCTAGTTCATTTATTATATTATTCAAGCTCCCTGTTTCCTTATTTATCCCTTGTCCAGATGTTCTATCCAATGCTGGCAGTGGTGTATTGAAGTCTCCAACTATTATTGTAGAGATGTCTATTTTTCCCTTCAGTTTTGCTAGTGTGTGTCTCATGTATTTTAGGACACCCTAGTAGGTCCATAAATATTTATGATTGTCATTTCTTCTGGGTGAGTTGCCCCTTTAATATATAATGACTTTCTTCATCTCTTATAACAGTTTTGCATTTGTCTGATATTGGTATTACTATTCTAGATCATTTTTGGACAGTATTTGCATGGAATATCTTTTTTCAATCTCTCACTTTCAGCTTCATCATATCCTTGCATCTAAGGTGAGTGTCTTGTAGACAGCATATAGATGGCTCATATTTTATGTCCATTCTATTAGTCTATCTTTTGATTGGGTAGTTCAATGCATTGACACTCAGTGTTATTACCGTAAAGGCATTACTTACTTTGTCCATTTTATCCTTTGGCTTTCCGTTGTCATATCTTACTATTGTCTGTTGTTTTACCCTTTAAGTTACCCTTACTAATAATCTTCATTTCTACACTCTTCTGTAAGTCTCTTTTGTTTGTCTGTGAAGACTTTAAATTCACCCTCATTTTTGAAGGACAGTTTTGCCAGATAAAGAATTCTTGGCTGGCAGTTTTTTTCTTTGAGTACCTTAAATATATCATACCACTGCCTTCTCACCTCCATGGTTTCTGATGAGAGATAGGTACTTAGTGTCATTGAACTTCCCTTGTATGTGATGCATTTCTTCTCTCTCGCTGCTTTCAGAATCCTGTCTTTATATTTGACATTTGATATTCTGAATTGTAGGTGTCTATTGTAGTAGGTCTGTTTAGATTTATTCTTTTTAGGGTGTGGTGTCCTTCTTGTATATTGATATTTGTCTTTCATAAGGGTTGGGAAGTTTTTGGTCATTATTTTCTCAAATGTTTTTTCTGCCCCCTTTACATTCTCTTCTCCTTTTGGGACACCTATAACACGTATGTTTGTGTGTTTCTCATTGTCTTTAAATTCCCTGAAACCCTGCTACATTTTTTCCTATTCATTTCTCTTTCTATTCTCCTGTCTTTTCAATTTCAGATGCTCTGTTCTCCAGTTCACTAATTCTGTCCTCTAACAATTAATATAAGCTGTTACATGCCTCTTTTTTTAAGGAGATACTGGGGATTGAACCCAGGATCTCATACATGGAAAGCAGGTGCTCAACCACTGAGCTACATCTACTCCCCAATGAGAGTTGGTTTTTTCATTTTTTTTTTTTTTTTGTTTCATTTTGTTTTTAGGAGGCACCAGGGATCAAACTCGGGACCTCACACGTGGGAAGCAGTCCCTTAACCACTTGAGGTACATCCGCTCCCCTATCTAGTATATATATTTTAAAGATTTATTTATTTATCCCCCCCCATTGTTTTGCGCTTGCTGTCTGCTTTCTGTGTGTTCTTCTGTGTCTGCTTGTCTTCTCTTTAGGCAGCACGGGGAATCGATCCTGGGACCTTCAGGAGTGGAGAGAGGCGTTCAATCTCTTGCGCCACCTCAGCTCACTGGTCTGCTGTGTCTCTTATTGTCTCTCTTCTGTGTCTCTTTTTGTTGTGTCATCTTGCTATGCCAGCTCTCCACACAGGTCAGCACTCCTGCGTGGGCCAGCACGCCACAAACAGGTCAGCACTCTGCATGGGCCAGCCCGTCGTGAGGGCCAGCTTGCCTTTCACCAGGAGGCCTCCGGGAATCAAACCCTCAATCTCCTATATGGTAGAAGGGAGTCCAATCGCTTGAGCCACATCCGCTTCCCCCTAATATATTTTTAATTTCATCCATTGTGTCTTTCATTCCCATAAGCTGTTACTTTTCTTTGCAGGATTTCAAATTGTTCTTAATACTCATCCAGTGTCTTCTTAATATCCTTTATCTCTTTAGCCATATTTTCCTTCAACTCCTTGCACTAATTTAGGAGATTTGTGTGAACATCATTGATTAGTTGTCTTAAATCCTGTGTCTTGTCAGGGTTTTTTATTTGATCTTTTGACTGGGTCATATTTTCCTGTTTTTAAGTATGGCTTTTAATTTTTTGCTGATATTTAGGCATCTGATTATGTTGGTGAATTTACTCTAATGGTCAATTTCTCTCTCTTGCCTAGTGATTTTATTTCATGGCTCTTACTTATTTTTGGTTAAACTTATTCTAAGTTTTTAAGATTGCCCAGCTTAAGTTATCAAAACAGGGCCAGGGACCCACTAATGGGGCGCAGGCCAAATCTAGTAGTGCCTGGACATGAGAGACTCCAAAAAGTTTTTTTTTACTTCTTGCAGTTTCCCAGCCTGCCAGCAGATGGTGCTTTTCAGCAAACTTTTCCATGGAGGTGTTTCAACCTCCACTTGCTGGTGATTCTGGTCTGGCCAGAGCTGAGATTCAAAATGGGCTCTGCTGGCCAAATTCATTGATGAGAAACAACTCTCTGCCCTCCACTGCACCCTTCCTCCTCCAAGGGAGGAAGACGTCCATTCCCCTCTCAGTTAGCCACAGTGAGCCATGGGTCTTACCTGGACTGTTTGCCTTGAGGGTGGGGGAATGGATGCCATTCCTGGCTGCAGAAGTTCCATGAAGAAATGTTTTTATTTCTTAATGCTGTATCACAGTCACGTAGAAGAGCTTCTTGCACTTACGCATACAGTAAATACTTTGATCCTATGATTCATGGGTTTGAATTTCCTTCATGTAAAACTCAGAATCAGCATGTAAAGTTCCAAAATAAAAAAGTATTTGGGGTTACATTGAATCTGTAGATGAATTTGGGGTTGAATTTACATCCTTACAGTACTGAGCCTTTCAGTCCATGAACTTAACATGTGTCTCCATTGATTTCCTTCATGTATTATTGCTTTTTTTAGAAGGTACTGGGGATTGAACCCAGGACCTTATACATGGGAAGCAGGCACTCAACCACTGCTCTACACCTGCTCCCCATGTCTCCATTAATTTAGATCTTTCTTAATTTTTTTCAATTACATTTCACTTTCTTTTATAGGTGTTTTGTACAACCCTTGTTAGCTATATTACTGTGCATTTGATCTTTTTATTGTACTTTAAAAATTTTTACCTTAAATTTTTTTTTTTTCTTTCTGTATTTGTTATTTTATTTTCTTATTTTGTTATTTTTTAGCTCTGTTTTTGGGGAGGTTTTGGATCACAGAAGGGTCACAACTGTGGCAGGGGAGAATCTATGGTACAGGTTGTCAGTTATAGGGGGATGTGTGGGGAGGGGTGCACCTGGGGCATGCCTCTGTGGTATATGAATATGTTCACATGGTCATGGAGCATTGTCTCGGTGGGTGGAGACCCACACAATAACCAAAGAATATCTACTTCCCCTGGGAAGACCTACTACATTCTCTAATGGAGCAGCAAGAATTCTCCAAGTACATGGTCATTTCCTAGTGAAGGACAGACCATTACACCAGGCCCTTGATATTGATGATTGTACTTATGAATCTTTTCTCGAAAAATTGAAACTTAGTCTAGTATTATATAGTGCCTGAGAGTTACCTCCTGAAAGCCTCCTTGTTGCTCAAATGTGGCCTCTCAGCCAAGCTAAGCACAGTACCCGGGGATGAACTTCCTGGGCACCGAGGGACCGTCACCAAGCACCAACCAGCAATGCATCTGGAAAAAGACCTTGACTAAAAGGGAGCAAACACTAAACACAAATGAGTTTCTATGGCTAAGAGACCCCAAAGTGAGTTGAGAGGTCATTCCAGAGGTTATGCTTATGCATGTCTCAGCAGGATCTCATTAACTGCCACAGTAAACAGTGCCTCAAACAGGTGGGGCTCCTGAGGGCTCTAGAGACATCTAGATGCTATAGGAAGGGCAGACAATCTCAGAAATTCAGCACCCTGTCAGTGGGCCCCATTTTGGAATATATGTTCCCCAATGCAACAGAGCCAGACTCATTCACAATTTCCCTACACATGATTCCCCCGTGCCCCCCCCCTCAACCTTCAGTTAGCACTATACTTGCCAAATACATGTCCCAGAGACCTAAATCTTTGGTCTGCCTACATGCCACTTGAGCCCTGAATCTCAGCAGAGCTGCAGCACCTACTCCCCAATTCATTGGACTTGCCCAGGATAGCCAACAAAAGGTGATGATGGACAACTCCCATCCCAAAAATCAGAGAGTATCTACAACCACAAGCAAAAAGTTCCATCCATCTGCTCCATGGGACCCAACCCCACCCGCCCATCAGAAACAGTGGGCACCACCATCCCAAAATCTTCAAGACTGAGGAATGAACAAACACAAGGGGTGTATGCTGCCATGGACTTGTATTAGGGTTCTCTAGGGAAACAACCAACAGGAGATAACTGTAAATAGTATGAGATTTTATAAAATTCTCATGGGACCTTGGGGATGCACAAGTCCAAATTCTGTAGACAGGCTGACACCAGGGGCTCTGATGAAGGTCCTTCATGAGTTCCCAGGAGACGTTGGCTGTCCAAAGTAGAGCTGGAAATTCTCTCTCTCAATGCTGAAATCTTTTCCCCTTTTAAAGCTTTCAACTGATTGGATAATTGCTGATGGCAATCTCCTTGGTTGATTGTAGATGTAATCAGCCATCTATGCAATCAACTCACTGATGATTAAAGTCCATGGAATGTCTTTGTATTACAGTTAGCCCAGTGCTTGCTTGCCCAAACAACCGGGCACTATTACCTGGCCGAGTTGACACATTAGCCTAACCACCCCAGGGCTTAAGTAGACTTATGATTATTCTAGCAATGGAAGAACTTGTATCATATAAAAGCAGTGGCCACCAGAGGTTCTGAGGGAAGGGAGAGGGAAGAACAGGTGCAATGGGGTACTTGGGGACATTGGATTGTCCTGTACAACACTGCAATGATGAACACAGGCCGCCATACACCTTGTCAAAACCTATAAAACTGCAGTGCAAAGTGCAAACGATAATGTAAACTATAGTTCATGGTCAGTAGCAGTGATTTGATATATGTTCATCAACTGCAGCAGATGTACCACACAATCACTTTTCTTCTTACCCTTGTGGCCAATCTGCTCTTCCCAAAAGGATATAAAAAACACAACCATTTTATGACTTCACCTGTTTCACGATCTTCGAGGGGTTCGTTCAGTTCTGCATAGGTCAGAATAGTGTACCCTTTGCAGCCCTCCACAACATTTTTTCAAATGCTTTAATTTTCCTTGGTTAATTAGGCCAGACACAAATCCCAGTTTTGCTCCCAGCCTCTGCATGCTGTTGTAGGCCAACAAAGTATCGTACTCTAAGGGAGGGAATTCTTCATAAGCGGGTACAAACTCAATGTTGTGTTTAACGAAGGTTTTTGTTGCTCTGAGTATATGTGTTATTCAGTCAGTTCCAGCAAGTTTCTCCTCAGTTTCTCCTTGTTCTTGGTGACTTCTCTCAGTTCAACCTTGAGTTTCTGCAGCTGATCCTGCATTCCTAAAATTTGTTTAAGAGGTAAAGCAGGGGGCTTGTCTCTCCCTCAGGAAGGGGAATATCAGCTTTATTAATTTCTTGCCCTAAAAGTGCCTATATTTGTTCTAGTTTGTCACACCTCTTCACCTCACCAACAAATTTTCTTTGGAAAGAACTTATACTCTGGTTGAGATCTCGGAACTGGACCAGACCCTTCTTGCCCAGGGTGCTGAGGCACTCATAGGCTGTGCAGGACTGGTGGAAGAGCTGTGCCAGGCACATGGTCTCGCTCCGGAACAGGGACCCCATGGCGGGCCAGCCCGCGCCCTGGCAGGGCCCACACTGTGGGCTGGAGTGGCCCAGGCTTCAGGCTCTTTCTGTGGCCTCATTGCAGTCCCACACCATGGGCCTCCAGGCTACAGCGACTGCCCTGGTCCAGCTGCCCAGCGACTACCACAGCAGCCACCACTCCAGCCTCTGTCTCCGTCACCAGTGAGGCCCCACCCTGCATTTGATCTTAAATGCTATTAAATAGCATTTTTAAAATAGTATCTATTAAAATACAATTATTTTATGTTACCATAAAAATGAATTGATTTTTTAAAAATTTTAATAATTTAATTGTCAAGTCTGGATTTGTATGT
Organism: Cabassous unicinctus; assembly: GCA_029593785.1. Classification (NCBI taxonomy): domain Eukaryota; kingdom Metazoa; phylum Chordata; class Mammalia; order Cingulata; family Chlamyphoridae; genus Cabassous; species Cabassous unicinctus. Next base: position 641 of record JAQZBX010101130.1, on the reverse strand, counting down.
GCAAAGCCTTATATATGAGGGCATTTCATTTTTTCCCCCTGCCAACCATTATATCTCATTTCCATTTCTCCAGTCCAGTGTAAGATAGGGTGTACTGTAAATTCTTTTCATTTTCTGGATATCAGTGGGAACAATCTTACCTTTTCGCATTATTAAGTTGGGTATTTGCTGTAGATGTTTGTAGATTTCTTGTTTTCCAATGAGACATTTTCCCTGCTACGTGTTTGAGACCACAGAACTGTGTATGAACTTGCTATAAATTGAGCCACAGTTGCTAAGTGTTGCCAGCCTTGCCCTCCCTCCTAAATACATTGGGTGAGATGGAACCTTGCTGAACTAGAATCTGTTGGGTGTTGTAGGACTCTGTGACCTTTGAGGATGTGGCTGTGAACTTCACCCTGGAGGAGTGGGCTTTGCTGAATTGTGCTCAGAGGAACCTTTACAGAGATGTGATGCTGGAAATCTTCCGGCACCTGGCTTCAGTAGGTAAGGATGGCATCAATCCTTCATTTTTTACTGACCTTGTTCCAGAATTTCTGTGAAGAATGGGACTTCGTTGCTAAAGAAAATAGATACTGTCACATTCTTCATGAAGCTTATAATCTCATAGTTTCTGTGTGTGTATGAAATAGAACTTTCAT
>JAQZBX010101129.1:0-11291 GCA_029593785.1 Cabassous unicinctus | reverse complement strand
CAGAGAGGGGTACATGAAACAAAATTTGGATGGAGAACAAGTAGTGTAAAATTATTATATGTAGTATAAATTTTTTATGGGTTTGTAGGGAGTGATAGTCAAATTACACATGGTGAATGTGCAAAGAGTAATGTTTGAATAACAGTGCAAGAATGGTGGTTGGATGTTGCAGAATAGGTGAGCAAGTTGTGGGTGTTGAATGGTAGAGAGAGATTTTGCATGGAAGGATAATTATGTGGCATAGAATGGGTATGCAAAGAGTGGAAAGAAATGACATCAAATTGTGTATACTGACTAACTCAAATGCGTACAAAAAATGAGAGTAGAACCAAAACTGTGTGTGGCAGTTTGGCATTGTTTTTTGAATTCCAAAAATAGTTATTGGATTGTGTTTGTAAACTGGTCTGTTCCTCTGAGCATATTAGATTGTATTAGATTCAGAGGCTTCATTTTTGCTTGATTAAATTATGATTAAGTCATTGATTCAGGCAAGGCAGTAAGACGTTAAGTCCCCCACCCAACAATGGGGTGAGAAAATGACATGGCAGAAGAGAGAGTTTGAGTTTTGATGCTGGAACCCTGGGAAGTAAATACACAGAGAAGCAGATACATGAAGAAAGAGAGAAGGCTCTGTTAGACACAGTAGAGGTCCCAGGAAGAGAATGAGCCGGATAGTCTACAGCTGACCTTGTGAAGACAGCAGAATAGCTGAGCCTGGAAAGAAACAAGCCCTCGGGAGAGAGATGAGCCTTATGCCAGCCTGCAGCTGAGAACAGAAGAAGCTGGGACCACAGAGCCTGAAGAGGAAGGCTGAAACCTTCCAGAGACTGGCAGCCATCTTGCTCCAAAATGTGACTGACAAAAGACTTTGTTAAGGGAAGTAATTTACTCTTTCTGGACTTGTCTATAAGTTTCTACCCCAAATAAGCACCCTTTATAAAAGCCAACAGATTTCTGGAACTTTGCATCAGCATCCTTTGGGGTAATACACTGTGCCATTTAACTATCCTTGTAGAGCCTCTATTTGCACTTTTTACAAAAATCCATGCACACAGGTTCTATTATCTATCTAGGACTCCTTACATTCCAAGGTGTTCCATGCACCTATCAGTCATGCTCACCTACTCTGTGCCATTCAATTTATCTGCCTTGCACAACCTTTGCAAGATATTAAATTTCTAATAATTGCATATTTTCTCTGAGCTTATACATATTGGCCAAAAAGGCTATGCCACACTCTTCCCACTACATTGCACCATTCAACTGCCTCTCTTTAACACTTGTTAAACAAACAATCCTTCCAAACACCCTTTGCTCCACCCAAATCCAACTTTTTGCAAACATTTCTGTGCAATTTATCTGTCACTCTTTGCATTATCACAGTTTGCAATTAAACATCCACACATTGAAACACTTTCCGTACCATCCAGCATAACTCTTTTCACACTCACATTTGTGACTACACTTTAGCAGGTTGGATCCACATGCTAGTTTTTTTGGATGTTAAGATGAATGACACTGCAGAAACACCAAGACAGTATGAAAATATTTCTTACTGACATAATGAAACTTCCAGGGGAGGCCAGGAAAGGCATTCCAGGTGACTTGAAATGACTTTAAAGGGCAAGGAAATCGTTAAGGCCTTTATGTTTATTAAGGGCTTTCCCTGGGATTAGTGTTCCTGTTCATCATCAGGGGCTTGAATGATTTGAACCTCCCAGTGGTTCCAAAGGAGGGAGCAACTTGACATTCTCAGAAGCCTATCAAGATGTGGGGCAAAAGGGTAACATGGAAGATGAAGGTTATAAGATACCAGCAGTCAAATTATTTCAAAAGTCTTCAAGAGCTCAGAATTGTGTATTCTGAGAAGTGAAATGGCTGCCTTGGACACTTGGAATAATGTATGGAACTCTCCAAAGTGGATGAGTGTGCCAGTGATGCCCAGTAAGGTGACTTTAGTTAGTGTAGAGAAATATGTGGCCTCCTTTATATTAGGGTCTCTGTGAGGCAAATTATTCCTAGAGTCCATTTCTGCAAAGGATTCCTTTTGGATACTAAATATTCTTGACATTGTCTGGATGAGATAGCCAGACCATTGACAATGGTCCAAGAGTCTGTGAAAATGTGGAGATGGAGCTTAATGTTGGCTAAGGAATCCAGCACTATTATGGCTACCTGAAGATTGGCCAATTGTGTTGACCCTTAGGCCTGTCTTTATCTGGCACATCCAGGAAAGGAACAGCTCTCCAGTGAGTTCTATGATGTGTGATGGTGGTGATTTCATGTGTAAAGTATAGGTACTCCCTTCACTCTTGACTCAATTGATTCCAATGAGTTTTCTAGTACCTGAAAAAGGGTTGACTTTCTCCAGTGCCTGATATCTAGCAAGGGACTGAGGAAAGGGGCAGTGTGATGATTACGTTCATGTATCAACTTGTCAAGGTACTGGTGCCTGGCTGTTTGGTCAGCAAGCACTGGCCTAATTGTTACAGTTTGTGTACTTAAATCATCAATAAGTTTATTGCATCTATAGCTGAATACATCTGCAGTCAACAAGAAGATTGCCTTCAGCAATGAGAGAAGTCTCATCCAATCAGTTGAAGACTTTAAAGGGAGAGGCGATTATTTCAACAGTCAGAAGAGAGAATTTCCATCTCTATTTCAGCTAGTCAGTGTCTCCTGGGGAATTCATGAAGATCTTCATCAGAGTTCTTGGCTTGTAGCCTGCCCTACAGATTTGGACTTGTGCATCCCCACAGCTGTGTGAGAAAATTTTGTGAAATTTCATAATATTTACAGGTATCTAATGTTAGTTCTGTTTTCCTAGAGAACCCTGACTAGTATAGTACCTCTCCTGAAGAGTGAGAGTGACCCACATGGAAGACATTGGACCCCACCCAAATATACACTGTTGGATGGATTTTTGTGGCTTTGAAGCTGTCACCATACATTAAGCCTCACACATATCAGTCTTCCTTACAGACAATGAAAGGGAGCATATATATTCTGGATTTAATAGAAACTCATGAAAGACAAACACTTAGTCCAAAGTTGTCTGTTAATTCTGCAAGCAACACCCCACCTGGCCAAAACCAAAATTTTGTCAGCAGCAAGTCTTATCCTGTCCTAGGCTGAAAGATGCACCTACACACAGGCCCCCACCTAAGGGTGAACCCAAAATGGTCAAGAGTTTACATCGGACACTAAGAGACAAGGAAGTCCTAAATTGGGTGATCTCTGGTAACTTGGTGGAGCAATAAAAATACATACTATAGCTAGGTTATAACCCATGGCAGTCTTGCCCTTCATTCAGCCTTAACTTCCATACCTCTACCTAATCAATACCAGAGACAGGTATCCATTCCAACATAGGGATTCAGTGGTCATGTAAGCAGACCCCTTCAGAGAGATAATTCCCCTTTTAACTTTTTAAATGTGCTTTGGGTTCCAAAAATTACAAAACCACCTAGCTCTCTTGGACATGGGTGCCCAAATCTCTTGAAGCCTGGGAAGCACTCATGGTTTAAAGGGTTCCAACAGGAATTGAAGTGCTTGGGGAGAGGATTAATAGAAGAAGTAATTGCTCCATTAATTATTAAAAATGGGTCATTTTGACTAAAAGATGTTTCTCTCCGGTTGTTCCTCCTAAGACAATCCTTTTCCCATTAATGGAATGGATGTCCTCTCTCAGCAAGTAACTTCATGAAAAAAACTGTGGCTTTTAGTCAATTGGTAGGCTTAGCCCCAAACCAATTCACTTGATCTAAGTGCCAATTCCAAGATAGTTCACATGCAACTTTTCTTGATTTGAACTTTATATATTCCCCTTAACATCATTAGGAAGTGCACTTATCTCTATGTGTTTGTGTGATATGTAACTGCAAACACAAAATAAAAAGAGGAATAGCTTTATTATTCTTTTTGGACATAAGGGAGAAGACTTCCTCCTCCTTTACATCTCTTTTGGGATTTACATTAGAAATCCCATAATTGTAAGTCTTGTTCTCTGGCATTTTGAATTATATATATATATACAAATTTGATATGTATATAAATGGCTAAGTCTCTTGCAAATTTTACCATACCAAAAGGTCTCTTCAAGGAAGGAATACATTTGATTGAAATTTAATTAAAGAAAATATCTCCATTTTAGCTGATAAGAGATTATCATAACTCAGTAGGATGGGGTGAGGAATGTTATTGGTTCCAAATTTTAAACCTGCCTCTGGCTCTGAAATTATGAGAAATGTGTATGTAATGGGTTGTATCGGCTTAGCCAAATAAAAAGCATAAGATTTCTGTCTGCTTTTGCAATTTCTTTGCAGATTGCTTATGATCTAGCACCTTCTCATTTAATGGTTATTCAATAATAAATTGTTTTTCTTCGTCTTCTGTCTTAGTGGAGAGGTTTTCTGGTTTGGCAGATTATTATGTTTTTATTTACTATTTCCCCATCAATTACAGGCACCTTTTAGCTGAGATGTTGCAAACTAAGCTGCAAGGCAACAAAGGTATTTATTTTGGGTCTTAGAATTGCAATTTGGGGAGCACAGATTCAGGGAGAAACCCAAATTGTGTCTCATCTTGGCACTTCCAGGCAAGGATTTGTAAAGAAACAGAATAAGATAAGTTTTTTGTGATTGGTTGATGTTTGGAGTAATTCTATTGTCCATCAGATTATGTAATTTACTGAGTTTTTATCTTTTCATGGTGTCCAGATGTCATTAAGGTTTTGAAGAACATTGTTGTTTGAAGTTTTCATACTTTGGCAGTTTGTGATATCTGGCTGAGATTTGCATAAGAGTAACTTCCAGAATGATGTCCTGACAACATTTCAAGTCTTTTAGCTATAGGAATTCTATTTTGTTCTACTTCTTTTTACATTTCCCCCTTTTCATAAAGATCTTTCTCCACAAGCATTGTTGACTCACATTTGTTATTAATCCTTCTGCACCATGGATAATCATCCCTGAGAGTCATAGCCCATGTAAGGGAAATACAGTGAGTTTCTTTTCATAGTTTTGCTTAGAAAGGGCCCCCATTTCAACAACAAGGAGGCATTCAGGGCATGACTCAGATATTAATTATAATTTTAATTAGGCTTAGTTACATCATTACAGAAATAAGTTTCATAAAAGCAAGCTACAAGATCAAGGTTTTGACACAATAGCACTGAAACAGGCTAGTAAAATAGGGAATCAATATATGGATCTGGAAACTGGCAAGAAGGTCACTTGGATATCAATAGCCCAAGAAGGATACTGTAAAATCCTCATGAATGAGATTTCCTCCAGAAGCCAGGAGAAGCCATGGATAACTCCAGGGACATTATCATTGGACCGTTCTGGGCAATTGATGGGTGGGGTAATCAACTGAAACAGCATACAGCTGGGACTCCTCTCATGCCATTAGCAATTGGATAGAATAATTAATGGTTCAAAAAGCAGGTGCAAAGGCTGAATCTCTCTCTTGCCTTTGGAAATCTGTTCTAGCCTTCTTTGCCTCTGCCTGGATCAATATGCAAATAAAACCTGGACATTTATAACATATAATGGGAAATTGTAGCCTGTAAATTGGTCCTCTTTATCACTCTTCAGCCTAATCCTCTCTAACTGGGACCTATGATCTGTTATTTTCTCCCATTTCTCTTCTCACCATTCCTTAATCAATTACTGGCCTAACTATTCTGATAAGCCCTTGAAATTCATTTCCACAGCATAGTCCAAAACCGTGACAAAATCTGGTAACAGCATGATATAGGAAGGGGTGGTGGGTATATTTATGATGAAACAATGAGTAAGAGATATTTTAGTAACATTAAAAAAGGATTAGCAAAAAAATAAAGAGGATTAGCAAGACTTGAAATATGCTATGAATCCAGTCTTTCCAAGATCTTTGATTTAACCAACTAAGACGAAATATGCTGTGTTTACTAGTTTATGTAATATTTGCATTTTCTCTTTGATGTTTTTAATGTTTTCCAGGTTTGAATGCTTATGGATGTGGCCAATAAATGGGGCCCTTATGGGGAGTCTAAATTAGCACAGATCCAGCAATTTGATAGATTTTCTACATGATCAGTCCATTGTCTTGCTGGGAAAATAAGATGATGAATGACAAGGGTCTGTGAAGACACTAAGGGTAAGAAAGAAAATTTAAAAAATAGTTAGGATTTATTATTCATTATTGGAGGGACAAAGATGGACAGAGGTGATGGTGGGATTAAAAATGTGAATGAGACCTAATAAGATAATAGTGAATATTATTGAGTTTATTTCATTTGATGAAAATCAAGTTTTGTCCTGGCTCTTGTGTTAGCTCTCTTCATCAGATGCCATTCACTTTTGGGTGACTTAAGCCTAAGATTACCAATATTAACTGTACAGACCTGGTCTGGAGTCTTGGGATAGTGTCTATGTCAGATGCCCTCTGATTCTGATCCTTGGTCATTTTGAGCTTTATATGTCCAGTAGGTATGGATTTCCAGGCAGGGTAGGATATTTCTTTAAAGAAAAATGTGAATCCAAGAATCAATGCTTTCTAATTTAGCTGCACACAATTAAGTTAGAAGTGCCTAATAGGGTCCTTTCTAATCAGGTTGAGTGTATCTTTGTGGAGATGTCTTTTCCAGTATACAAATTACCAGGCTGAACATTGCAGTTTTGGATCTCTTTCTGTCCCAAGAGTACACTGTAAAATGGTTGGTCTTTCAGGGTTTCATTTATCTTTAATGTTTTGATTGTTTACTGGCAATAAGTTAGCATATTTTCTTTTATGAGGCAGGGCTCATATATTCTATAATTTCCTAGGTTTCTGTGTTATCATTTCAAATGAAGATAACTCATGTTTCTCTACTAACTATAGTTACTACTAATATTTTGATGATATCTTTCATCATTTGTAACAAATGTTCCACAAGAATGCAAGGTGCTGGTGGTGGGGTGATGTATGGGAGCCTGTATGTTATGAATGCATGTTCTTTCTGTAAGCTAACAAATTTTTAATTAATAAATGAAGAAAAGAAACTGATAGGCTAATATAATAATATTAGTAATACAAATAATTGATAATATTACTAATAAAGAAGGCAGTTGGATGAAAATCTTAAAGCACTGAAAGAAAACAACTGCCAGCCAAGAATTTTTAATCCTGCAACACCCTCTTTCTGAAAGAGGGAGAGAATAGGATATCTTTAGATAAACAAAAGATAAAGGAGTTCCTTGCCACTAGCCTTGCCCTACAAACAGTGCTAGAAGTTATTCTTAAGACTTAAAGGAAAGGACACTAGATAGTGGCATGTACCTTACTTCCTACAGGTGGTAAAATGCAAATGCATAAAAAGTAATGATAAATTATTGTTTTTATATGCAATGTACAAAGACATAAGCAATAACAAGCACAAAAAATTGTTGGGGGACAGAATGTTGTAGGAAAAGTATATGTGCATGTATTGAAGTTAAGTTGGTATTGAACCACGTATGTATATAATATATTTAGTATGTTGAATTTTAAACCCATAATAACAACAAGGAAAATATATACAGATAAAAATGAGAAGTTGTGCAATATGGAAAAACACAAAAAAAGCAAATAAATATAAAAGTAGGCTTTAAAGGAAGTGAGGGCCAAAAACTTATTACAGTTAAAAGCTAAAAAACAAAATGGCAAAGGAAAGTTCCATATTACCAACAGAGATTTTAAATGTAAATGGATTAAACTCTCCAGTCAAAAAGGAGAGTCTGGCAGAATGCATAAAGAAGCATGACCCAAATCTAAATTATCTATAAGAGATTCAACTTAAATTCAAAGACACATGTAGGTTGAGGGTGAAAGGATGTAAAATATACCATGCAAGTAGTAACCAAAAGTGAGCTGGGGGAGTTATCCTAATATCAGATAAAATAGACTTCAAGTAAAAAGCAGTTATGAGGGACAAGTATGGTCAATTTATACTGATAAAGGGGACAATTCAACAGGAATGTGTAACAATTAAAAATATATAGGCAACTAACAGCATAGTCCCAAAATATATGAATAAAATACTGACAGATTTGAAGGGAGAAATTGGTGATTTCACATTTATAGTAGGAGAATTTAGGGCAGCATTCTCAATAATGCATAGAACATATAGTCAGAAGATCAGTAAGGAAGTAAAGGAATTGAAAGTTAAACGAATCCAACTAGAGCTAACAGACTTATAAAGAACACTGAACTCAACAGAAAACAGAATTCACATTCTTCTCAAGTGCATGTGGATCGTTTTTCAGGATAGAATGTATGTTGAGTCATAAAACAAATCTTAATAAATTCAAAAGTATTGATATCAGACAATGTATATTCTTCAACCACAACAAGATGAAGCTAGAAATCATTAAAAGAGAGAGAAATGTAAAATTCACAAAAAAGTAGAACTTAAACAACATACTCTTAAACAACTAATGGGTTAAATAGAAAATCAGAAGTGAAATTAGGAAATATTTTTAGGTGAATGAAAATGAAAATACAGAATAGCAAAACCTATGAGAGGTAGCAAAGACAGTGCTAAGAGAAAAATTTATAGCTTTAAAAACTTACATTAAAAAAAGAGGAAAGGCTTCAAATCAGAAACCTAAACTCAAAACTGGAAGAACTTGCCAAAGAAGAGCAAACTAAACCTAAAGTTAGCAGAAGGAAGGGAATAAAAAAGATCATAATGGAGATATATGAAATATTAAACAAACAAAAGCAAAAAAACACAATAGAATAAATAAACACAAAAAGTTGATTATTTGAAAATATCAGTAAAATAGACTTTGGTCAGCTTGACTGACCAATATAAGAAAGAGATGATACAAAAATGAAAATCAGAAATGCAAAGGGGGCATTACAATCAACCCTACTGAAATAAAAATGACTATAACAGAATACAAAAAACAACCATATGCCAATAAATTAGATAATCTACATGAATTGGACAAATCCTTAAAAACAGAAAAACTACCTATATTGACTCAAGAAGAAATAGAAGATCTAAAGAAACAAATTACTAGGAATGAGATTGAATCAGTAATAAAAAAACCTCTTGGCAAATAAATGCCTAGGACCAAATGTCTTCACACGGGAATTCTACCAAACAATCCAAGAAGAATTCATTCCAATTCTGCTCAAATTCTTCCAAAAAACTTGAAGAAACCAGAACATTTCCTAACTCATTCTATAAGGACATCACCCTCATAGCAACTTGCCCCACAAAAAAAGCTAACACAAGAAAAGAAAACTAAAGACATATATCTCTTATAAACATGGATACAAATATTATCAACAAAATACTAGCAAACCAAATCCAAGAGTATATTAAATTATACACTTTGATCAAATGAGATTAATCCCTGGTATGCAAAGTTGGTTCAACATGGGAAAAATCAAAATAATACACCACATTAACAGAATGGAGGGAGTAGAAAACCATGATCATATCAATTGAGGCACAAAAGGCATTTGACAAAATACAGTACCCTTCTTTGATAAAAACACTTAGAACACTAGGAATAGAAAAGTTCTTCATCATGATAAAGAGCACATATGAAAAACCCACAGCTAACATCCTAATTAATGGTGGACGACTGAACATTTTCCCTCTAAGATCAGGAACAAGACAAGGATGCCCACTGTGAGTGTTTGAATTTCTTTTATGAATTCCAAAATGGAAAATATCATTTTCTTGAACTAATCCATTCCTGTGGGTGTTGGACACTTTAGATTGTAGTACATCAGTGAAGTGTGTCTCAGGCTGGGTTTCCACCCTCTTACTAGAGCTTTAGATAAATGGAGACATACAGAAAGGCAGAGAATAGAAGCTGACAGTTTTCAATCTACCATGAAAGAGGATGAGGATTGCTAGCAACAAAAGCCTACTCATTAACTCACTAAGAGCCTGCACCCAGGGAGAAGCTCAAGGCTGAAGAAGGAACCATATGACTGATAGCCCACAACTGAACTTTGGAAGAAAAAGAACACCTGAGACTGAGAAAGGAGGCTTGGAAAGAGACAAGCCCTATGACTGGTTGCTCACAGCTGAGCTCAGGGAGATAGTAGATTCTGGAGTCTCAGGCAGGGACCTCAGCAGAGATCAACTGCCATCTTCACCATGTGGCAAGACACCAGGATCACCAGTAGCTGATTTTGTTGAAGCATCTCAAATGATGCTTTGATTTGAATATTTCATGGCATCAAAATGGCAAGGTTTACCCTAGATGAAATTCACATTATAAATGTCAACCCAATTTTGGTACTTTGTATTGGCAGCCCTTTGGCAAACTAAGACAACCAATGTCACTGCTGTTATTCAACATTGTACTTAAAGCTCTTCCCAGAGAAATTAGGCAGGAGAAAGAAATAAAAGGCATTAAATTTGGAAAGGAAGAAAGAAAACCTTCCTACTTTGCAGATGATATGATCCTATATTCAGAAAATCCTAAAAAATACACAATAAGCTACCAGGGCTAAAAAATGAATTCAACAAAGTGGTGGTGTACAAGATCAACACCAAAAAATCAGCAGTATATCTATACACAAGCAAAAAACAATCAGAAGAAGAAATCAAGAAATGAATTCCATTCACAATAGTAACCAAAAGAATCAAATATCTAGGAACAAGTCTCACCAAGGATGTAAAGAAATTTTCCACAGAAACCCACAGGATATTGCTAAAATAAATCAAAGAAGATCTAAATAAATGAGACGATATTCTGTGTTCAAGGATTGGAAGTCTAAATATCATTAAGCTATCAATACTACCCAAAGAAATTTAAATATTCAATGCAATCCCAATCAAAATTCCAACAACCATCTTTGCAGAAATAGAAAAGCCAATCATTAAGTTTATATGAAATACTATGGTACCCAAAATAGACAAAGGCACCATAAAATAGAAAAATGAAGTTGTATGACTCATACTTCATGATCTTATAACTTATTACAAAGCCACAATAATCAAAGTAGCATGGAACTGGCACAAGGACAGGTGTAGATACCAATGGAATCAAATTCAGAGCTCAGAAATCAGCCCTTATATTTTGGCCAACTGATTTTTGACAAGGTAGAAAAGACCGCACAATTTGGAAAGAATAGCCTCTTCAACAAATGGTGTTGGGAAAACTGGATCTCCATTTGCAAAAAAAAGAAGAGCCTCTAACACACACCATATAAAAAAATCAACTCAAAATGCATCACAGACCTTAATGTAAAAGCTAAAACAATCAAACCCCAGAAGAAAGTGTAGGGAAGCAACTTCAAGACCTTGTGTTAAGCAA
>JAQZBX010101128.1:0-11291 GCA_029593785.1 Cabassous unicinctus | reverse complement strand
CTTGTTTTTACCAGAGGTTGCCTTTGAAGGAGCAGGAAATATTAACAACTGCTTGGTTGAAGCCTTAAATTCCCAGGTTCCTGAACAAGATTATGGGGAACTTGAGGGTCCCCAAAGGAAGCTCATCTAGATGACCTGGCTTGGGCTGATTGGGTGAAGGCCTCAGTGGAGAAAGGCAGACACACAAGTTGTGGGTATGGGGTACACACCCTCTGCCTGCACCCTCTCTGCATTCTCCTCCCCATGTCCCACAGCTTGTGTCAAAGGCCCGTCAACATCTGCACACCTCACCAGACCCCAGCCATCCTGGCCATGATGACCCTGTGTTGCTTTTGTTTCTCCCTTGGAAGGACTTAGCCCTAAAGTTATCTGTTGGGTGTGTGTGTGTGTGTGTGTATTTTTTTCAAAGAAGTTTGATTTTATCTCTTTAGAAACGGTTTGAAACTAACGGGGCAGGGGGAGTTTGACAGAGAGGAGAACAAATCGCTGACAAAGAACCCTTTACGTTTCATCAGCGTTGTTAGGACGACAAGCAGGAATGTCTCAGATAATAACTCCCACTTCAAAGATTTCTCAGCTCAAAGAAAGCGGACCATCCTTTTTATTCAACCACAAGGACTGGCACTAAAGAAGACTCCACTGTTTGATTTTTTTTTTTCCACCGTGTTTATTTTTCCCCTATTCACTGGGGTACTTGGATAAAATAAACAACAAGACAATTAAGGGAACATGGACTTCTAACTTTCCTGCCATCTTCTCCATCCCCTTGGCCTTGGGCTCTTGGGTCCCTGCCTAGGACCAGTCCAGGCCTGAGGGGTGGGGCACGCCCAGTCAAGGGGATAGATGTTTGTGGGGGGTGGTCAAAGACTTACTGGGTGGAGGGGCAGGACAGGCTGTGCTGGAAGTCAGCACAGAAATGTCCAAAGGACACAGTCTAAATCTCCCCAGACTCCTCCAGCGAGAATACCTTACCAGCCAAACCCCTATCAAATTCAAGAATCAGAGAGGTCTTTGCACAAAACCAAGCCAGGGATGCTCATTTGTTAAGCTTCTGGGGTTGCTCTAAAGTCATTTACTCCTGACCCTGGAGCCTCTTTGGGGCGCAGTCAAGATGTACAGAGTCCGGCTCCTACCTTTCCTGAAAGCGTCCCGGGCGCCAAAGACCCCCACATCGGGGTGCAGGGTGAACCCCTAAACGCGGGCGAGGCAGGTCCTGGGGAGGAAGTATATACTGGAGAGCGCAGTGACAGTATTAAATGGCGTGAAAGCAAAGGTCAGAGCAAATGTATCTTAATAGAGTGTCTGCAGTGAAGTGTGCCGCCTTTGAAGCGGCCGCTCCCCGCGCGCATTTCCATGGCGAGCCTAACGCGGCATGCTGATGCACCGTCAAACTCACACTTTCAACCCCAAAACCCGACTCTTTGAACAACCCGAGCTTGATTAGACCTTTCTCCTTTTCTTTCCCCTCTTACAAACCATTTCCTCGCCTTTAGAAACTCGCCATCAAACCCAAATGCGCCCTCTGATCACCGCAGAAAGCAGAAACAAAGGGGGCTGAGCGGCGATTGAAGCGGCCCTTTTCTTCGCTCACGTTATTATCCATTTTTATTATGATCGGGAACAAGTGCCCATTCGCGTGGGTTTTGTTTACCGGAAATTAAATGAAAATGATTTAGTCCGCGTCAAACAAAAATATATACTTGTATACACAAGAAAAAAGGCCTGTTAGACGTAAATATTATGTCCTTAATGAAAAGCCTGGACGGGCTCCAAGCTCGGCCTTTCAGGATTTCAGTGCGACTTGCCCATTGCCATAGAAATCCTAACTTACCATGAAGATGCACCGTGGCGAAGAAACACTGCTTTGTGCGCCGGCCCTTTGATGTCGCAGGCGCGAGATGCGGGCGCTCAGCTGCGCTGGGCGAGATTACCTTGCTGAGCAACGCGGTGGACATCTGTAACAAGCAAATGAAAAATTAAAGGCGATTAGCAGCCGACCAAACATTTTTATTTTATTTCATTATTTTGGATGAGGTTGGAAGACAAAATGGGGGGCCTAGAAACCGAAGAGAAGGAAACGAGTCCTATTTGGGGAAGGGGTACTTTTTAAACCTTGGCAGAAGGAGCAAGCTCCCCAGATGCCCTCTGCACCTTGGCCTTGGGGCGGGTGTTTCACGGTGGGAACGAGTTGTTTGCGGCCGACTGCCCGCCCTGGGCGCTATTGTATTTGGGGGAGGAGGGGATTGCAGACCCCTTAGTGAATCCTCCAGGATTCACTAAGTGAATCCAGGATTCACTAAGGATGTATTTGGAGGTCTGGTTTTTATTAGGGATAGTGAAAACAGTCCCACTCCAGTTAGGACGTTATTTATCTGATGGGAGTTGTGGAGCTGTGAGGTCTGAGTGAAAGTTATCATGATGTCTGAAGAGAAGAGGGAAAGAGAAAATCCAGCTGAGTGGCAGAGGCGGGACTCCATTGCTGAACTCAGCTTTTTTAAAAACTTGAGCTCATTATGGGGCTCCTTCCAGGTGGGAATAATCACCTCCTCCCCTTATCTCCAAATTCTTAGGGGACCGGCATGGACATGCCAAAAGTTTTTCTTTCATTTCTTTTCTTTTTCTTCAAATCTCAGTTAGGATTTCGGAGCAGCCCCATCCTCCCTAAAGAGGGTGGCAGATTGGGAAACAGGCCCTGATTTTTCCCTCCATCGCAACAATTGCAAAGGCTTCCTTTTCCCCCACCCCCAACATCTGGTTCTTTTTCTGGGGACTTCGTATCCAGCATATCAAATACACATTCAATCTAGACCCATTGGGTGTTTGCCTCTACAATATTTATTATTCCAGTTAATTTCTCTTGTCCCTGTCCTTCTTAAAAAGAAGACCAACATTGAGATTTTGACAAGGACCATCACAGAATAGACGCGATTCACCAAGACATTGTCGCCTTGGCCTGATCCCTTCACTGTGAAGGCCTCGGTGCAGTGACGTCATCGGCCCGCTCCCAGCCCTAAGCCCCCACAAGATTGCACAGGCAGCACCTCGGCAGGAGGTGGGGGAGCAGGAACGGGGTGATTGGGCAGGAGAGGCCTCCCAGCATTGAATCCTGAAGCCCCTTTCACCCTTTTTTGTCTGAATTTCCTGTTGTTTTGGACTCACCTTCCTATTCCAAGTATATAACATATACCTAACCTGTGGACAGACAGGCAGAGAGACTTGTCTGTATGTCCGAGCCGGTCCTCGGGGTGGGGGTGGGGCAAGTGACTTGCAGGGTAGAGGGCTGGACCCCCTGCGGCTTATCTCCTTTACAGAAGTCCTTGGAGGGAATATTTGGGATCTGGACCATGTGTATTTTAGTTTCAAAAGATAGCTGGGGGGAGGAGAAGTGTAAGGAGATGAGAAAATGCTCTGGAATCCTCCCTGCCACCTTCCACACTCGGAACTTTTGGAATGGAATGGATGGGTGTGGGAATAGCACTAGGAAGCTCTGACTGGGAGTGGGGAAGAGGGTGGAGGGTGGAGGGTGGGAATCAGAGCTGCCCAGGCCTCAAGGAATACATTTCCCATTCTGTGGACCAAGCAGGGAATCTGTGACCTTACTTTAGCCACCTGCGGTTGCCAGGATTGGGCATAAAACCATTTGTATATATACTTCTCCGCCCGTGTCTTTCTTTACCCCTGACACTGGTTTTATGCTACCCAACCAGTCCCAGCGTGTGTGTGCATGTGCATGTGTGGGGAGAGGCTATAACTGCAGAATAAATACGGGGACCATTTTTATATTTTAAAACAATCGACATTATATCCGCAGAGCCAGTGAGTTCTATCAGGTAACTTTTGCTGGTGGCCTGCCTGCCTCCCTGCCTTCGTCCTTCCTCTCGCTCTCCCTCTCAGTCTTTAAGCCTCAGTAATCCGGCCCATACTCGCAGTCTGTGTACGCCGAAGCAGCAACCACAGCAGCAGCCCTAAAACCCCAGGCGGCGGCAGCAGCGGCAGGGCCAGTTGGTGGCACGGGGCTGAGAGGCGCAGCGGAGGGGACCACGCCCTGACACACGTACCATTCGCTCAGGTCGGCGCCACGCGCAGCCACCGCCACCGAGGAGGCTACCGGGGGCTCGCGGCCGCAGTCCGACGAGGGCGACACTAGGGCCGACGGCGTCGCGGAGTCGTAGCCAGAGCTGGGCGGCGGCGGCGAGCGCCCATGCACCTTCATGTGCTTGCGCAGCGAGCTGGGGTGCGTGTAGCACTTGTCGCAGCCGCGCACCTTGCACGTGTATGGCTTGTCGCTCGTGTGCACGTGCGAGTGTTTCTTGCGGTCGCTGCTGTTGGCGAAGCGCCGCTCGCAGCCCTCGAACTCGCACCTGAAGGGCTTCTCCCCTGGCGGAGGCAACGTAGAGTCGTTAGCACGCGTGAGCTGGGTCCCCGGCTAGCACTTGCCACCTCCTCCCCACCCCAGTTTCTTTCCCACTTTCTGGAAAGGAATCGCAAAAGATTTTTAAAAACCTTTCCTGCGCACCACAAGCTCGGTGTCCCCTTGCCCAAGCAGAGCGCGCCCCCAGCACACACGTCTGCACCCCTCCCCCACTTCCGACTGAGCTTGGGGGGAGGGTACGGGGGAGGAGCGACAGTAACTCCATCTTAGTCGAGTTTCCAACCCGGAAAATTCTCATCCACCTGGGCTGTTTTCCTCCAAAATTTCCTCATTCAGGACTAGAAGCACCTCTGCCGGGAGAATAGAGTTGACTGAGGAGCTCGTATCTGCTCGATTTAAAGTTGCTGGTCCAAACAAACGTCTCGGCCGCCGCCCAACCCCCCCCTCGCCGTGTGACCCCGCACACACCCTATCCTGGCCCCAATTGCTTTCTAAAGTGGGTTCTGTGCAAATGCACAGACGTTGGAATAATTTAAGGATGTGCAGCCGGTGCACATGTATGCATAATGTGGATTCGTGCTACAGGGAAAGGTATTCTGAGTAATGATTCACTTCATAGGCAATTTTTACGGGAAACCGAGCCTCCTCCCCCTTCTCTTTTACCCCCTGAGGGAAAACATTTAGCAGCATTCTTCAAATCTTGCCTAAACCGTCCGGAATCCCTCCAGATACGTTCGCCGGTAATAATATTTTATTACGCTGCTCCAGTGGCCTCCCGGAGACCCTGCCGCGGGCGGCCGGCCCTCCCGGTCCCAGGCGACTGTGCGAGGTCGGCGGGCTTTCCCAGACCACCCCCGCCCGCAGAGCGGAGCCAAAGGGCAGACGCCGCAGGGTCCGCGCGGGTCGAGTGGGATCCGAGGCCTCTCCCGAAATCACGCCCTGAGAGCGGCGGATTCCGGGTGAGCGTGGGTGCCTCGGTCAGGGCCGGCCGAGCTCCGCCGACCGAAGGGCAAGCCAGTGGTCCTGGTAGGCCCCGCGAGAGACTCGATCGGTGGCTGCAAAGCCCAGTAGAGCCGAGGAAAGGCGCGAATGTTGGAAGAGGACCCAGACCCAACCCGGGCGGTCACCGCCGGTTGGATTCGCTAGCGTGTGGGAGAGAGGAAAGGACCCAGAGAACCCGGAAGCTCAGGTTCCTGCCGAGGCTGCAGATGCTGCGGAAAGGGGAGTAGTGGGGAGGGGGGGCGGGGGACGGGAAAGGAGGTATTTGGGCGCTTTAAGCAAATGGATGCCTCCCGGCGCTCTGGGTTGAGGGAAGGGCTACGGATCATCTTGCTAAAGAGGAAGAGAAGCACGGTGGTAGGTGGTTGCCTTTGTGGTCGCTTCTCCGCCTGCTTCCAGGAAAACCGGGCGCTTTGCAGCAAGTTTGAATTCGGACGGCCAAACAAAGCCCCTATTTCCGAGCCCCGGGCATTGCTGGAGATTTGCGCATAACCTGCGCCTCTGCGATGGTAGCAAGGAGTGAGCTCGCGGTCTGGCACCGCCTGGCCCGGGCGTTTTCCCCCTGCAGGAATATTGCTGATACATGGAGCCCTCTGCGAGGTGCTGGCGTGTGCTGTTTCTCCGGACAGCAGCATCATTTTATAAAATAAAATAAAATAAAAAAATTTAAAAAAATGGGAGAAAGATGCAGGAAGAAAAAAATCAGTGTCCCTATTTGCCTGTGTTCTCCCCTCTAATCTGTCAAAATTTACAAAACCAAAACTTTCTCTTTCCTTCCTTTCTTCTATTATTTCTAAAATTACTTACAAAATTGATGCAACTTAGGGCCAGCAAAAGAAAACAAGGTTTAACTGAGAAAACAGAGGAGGAATGGAATTTGAGGTCGATTTTCCCCCTTCTGTAAAGAATTCCCGCCACACACTAATCCTATCTTTTGAGTACCTCGGTAGACATTTACGTAAAACAGAAACGATTTCGCCCCAGACCAGGAGCAAAAGCAATAATAGCGGGGCACTGAGGTGAAACGGGCAACCAGGAAGTTTCGAGGTCCCTGGGAGGCCAGGTGGAAGCGGCGCCACCGCACCTCCTCGCGCCCCACCCTCGGCCTCCCGCAAGCTGCAGGAGGCGCCGGGGTCTCCTCGCCTGACACCCACTTCCTAACCCCATCGCGCAGCATCACGACTCCCCCCCTCCCTTTCCCCGCTGCTCCAAGTCGGGTCGCAGAGCCCTGCGTGGATAGGTGAAAGTAGCCAGGCCGGGTTGGCCCAAACCCCTGACGCCTGTCCGGAGTGGCCTGGGGCTATGCGGTGAAAGGCCCGGATCTCCTTCCAGCCGCTCCGCGGCCGGGATGGGCCTCCTACCCTGCCCGGCGCCAGGTCCGCGGGACAAAGTTGGGAAGCGTGGGGCAGCCTGGCCAGCGCCATTTTCTCTCTACTTGTGGCTGGGCCAGGTTGTCGGGCTATCCGCGCCGGCGCAGCCTCTTCTTCTCTTTCTCAGATCCCCAGCCTGCCTTTCTCTATCCGCCGACCGGGAAGGTGGGGCGATCGCCGAACCAAGGAGTCCTGGGAGGGTCGCCAGGCGGCGAGGTTCGGTCAGAGAGCAGCAGCAGCTAGCCCGCGCCTCCCTCGCCGCGGCCCCATTGTTCCGGGCTCGCTGAGACCTCCACAAAGCGAAACCTTTCCGCTGCGGTCTGGGGCAGCAGCCTCCGAAGCGAGGCCCGGGATTCAGATTCCGAAGAATCTCAACTCCTGAGAAATCAGCTCCTGTTCGCCGCTTCCGCGACTCAAGGAAATGAAATGCCATTAATATTTGAAAAGGCAATTATTTTCCTGTTGAATCGAGCACTGTCTTCATGAATAATTTGTAGCGAGGTCTACTGCCATTTGAGAAACATTTTGTTGGCTTTTCCTCTTCTTTTCATTACTTTGGGGAGGGGGGAGGATGAGGCAAACGCTGGAGCAGGCGAGGCTCTATAGATTAAAAAAAAAACAAAAACGAAAAAACTCAAGCAATCGGTAATGAATCAGGACAGCCAGTGGAAAGGACGCAGTTATAATTCTGTCCTGAATAGACGCAAAACTGAGCCAGCCCCAGCGCACTGAACTTCCTTCTCTGCTGTAGGTCGATTGCGCTAAGAATTTAACCATTTTCTGCTTCACAGACTTCAAACAGTGGGCCGGCAAAGAGCAGTAAAAGTTTGTTTGTTTAAAACCCCTTGTCATTAAGGACGAGTTCCTTCTTCAGCTCAGGATTGCGCGTCTACCTTCGCGGTGCCAGCCGCCAACCTCAAGTAGCCGGCCTGTCGACTGGGGTCAGCGTCTCAATTCTCCCCCACCCTCGGATTAAAGTCTGGGGGTAGCCAGGTGCATGGGAGAGGGTGGATGAGGGACCCCGGAAGGAGCCCGAGAAAACCGCACACTTCCCAGACATGCTCCGGAAGGAAAGTACAAGACTCAAAGGGGATTTTGGTCTGAGGGGATGCGCGTGTGCCAGAATGTCCTGGCCCGGGACCTTCCCCGAGAAGGCAGGGTTTGAGGACGGAGGCGGGATTTAGTAAGCTTCTTTCCCCAGCAGTGCCAATTTAGATGACTTCTTAGACTCAACAATTGCTGGTGTTTCTAGCAAGATTGGAAATGAGTAAGACAGGGCTTCAGAGAGTAGGAGAAGGGGGTCACCAAGCTGGGATTTATTTCATCTCTTTGTCTCCCCATCAGGTCCCCTCCCCTGCTCCCAAAATGGGGGAGGAGAGAAGATATTGACTTCTTAAACTAAAGAGGGACCCAGGTCGAGAAAACCCTAACTAAAGAGTGTACAAACATGGGCTGCTACACTAATTAATGTAACTTCACAAGCTGTTCTGGGAAGTGTGAAAACTTTCTGCTTGCAATTGCATTAATTAGGGATGCTTCTGGTCGGAGGAGTTCAACTTTGCAGGCTTTCGCACGCCGCTCCTTTTCTCTCTGTTAACTAGAACTAACAGATGTGGTTGACACATGTCCCCATTTCACTTAACAGCTCAGTAAATGACATTTAAGGCGTATGGGTCCCGTTGGGTCTCTGCTGTGGGAAAAAGGAGGGTCCGCCAAGTGTCCTAAGAACCAGTACACAAATGTTCTAAAGCTGGGCCAAAATTAGCCCACCAGACACCCAGAGTAATCGCCAAAGGACTGATGACTCTCTGTCCAGGTGACGGTCAGGTTTTCAGATTGATGGGTGGAAGAATTCACCGCGTGATTCCACAGGACCGGAAAAAGTTAGACCACAGTGTTGTTATGTCTTTACGACTTTGGCATACAGTGCCATTTTAACTACCGTAAACCGAACTCCGTGAGCAGGGAGCACACGTTTGCACACACACGGACCCAGGCTCGTTCACCCTCTTCCCTCAGAACAGTAACACTCCCTCTCCTCACAAAGCCTCCAGAAACTTCTGTGATTCTAAGAATAGACGAGCATAATAGATGGGTTTGGCGCATGGCAATACACCAACCACTCCCACCCCCATCCCCCAGTTGGAACTTGAGGAAATCCAACCCCGAGGGCCGGGAAAAGGCCTCCTGCTTTCCCCCGAGGGTCCGCACCAGACAGCGCCGAATACTGACCTGTGTGAGTTCGTTTGTGTATTTTGAGATTTTCTGATCTAGCAAAGACCTTCCCACACCCCGGGAAAGGACAGGGGAAGGGCTTCTCGCCCGTGTGCACACGGATGTGATTTACAAGTTTGTATTTGGCTTTGAAGGGCTTGCCCTGGCGCGGACACTCTTCCCAGAAACAGATGTGGTTGGCCTGCTCCGGGCCACCAACGTGCTCCACGGTGACATGCGTGACCAGCTCGTGCATAGTGCTGAAAGTTTTGGAGCAGAGGTGCGGGGCCGCGGGGCTGTCGGCCGCCAGCCACTTGCAGATGAGCTCCTGTTTGATGGGCTGGCGCATGTAGCGGAAGAAGGCGCCTGGGCCGTGCGGCGCGGCGAGATTCATGGTCAGGTTCATGCCCCCGTAGCCATGCAGGGCGGCGGCAGCTGCCAGGGCGTCGCTGCGGGCTGCGGAACCCGGGGCGAAGGGCTCGGGCCGCGCGTACATATCTCCGGGGAGCCCCAGGCTCAGGAGTCCGTTCAAAGGGCGGCTGGGAGAGGTCTGGGGAGACTGCTGGTGGAGGCCTGAGAACACCGAGGGGCTGGTGACGGCGACGACCTGGGGGCCATGGTGTCCGGAGCTGCTACCTGTTGTCGAGACAAATAGCACGCGTAAGAACCGGTGGCGTGAGCTGCGTTTTTCTCCCTGCGGGGGATGGGGGTGGGGGCATACCCAGCGCAGCCGAATCGCTCCGTTTGCGGTCAGCGCCGGGACATGGAGCCAGACGGCGGCGGCAGCGAACTGGCTGGTCAGCGAGAGGCCAAGCACTTCCGCCACCGTCCCGCCTGGCGGCAGTTCGGTCGAGCCGCGCCAAGAGCAGGAGAGGGATGGTGGCGGCGGGGTAGACGGGAGGGGCAGTGGGATGCCCAGGGCCGAGTCTCTGGTGTGCTGGGGACCCTCAGGGCTATGCTCCATAGGTGTCTGACTTGCACCCTGGGCGCGCTTTGGCAACTAACTCCCAGGGGCGCACACGGTCGCGGCGCCCTGCGGGGAACTGGAGGAGATGGAAATGGTGATAGTGGAGGTGGTGGCGCTGAAGCCCCCCGACCAAATATACTAATTTCGGCGCCTGGCTTGGCTGGGAGAGGGCTGCCTGCTGCATCCCAGCAGAAGCTCTCCAGAGCTGCCTATGCCGGGCTGCTCATACCACAGTCACCTGACAGCAGGGAGGAGAAAGAACAACCACAAATAAAACTTATGCAAAGTTTTTTCCCCACTCAACTTTGGGGTTTTGGCTCCCCCCCCCCGCCCCCGCCATTGGTCTTTAATGAGTGCATGAAATCCCGTAAGCCACAGAGACCGCAGCCGCGCGCGTGAGGGAGTGAATAGAGATTCCGGGACGTGGCCAGGGCCCGCAGAGAAGAACAATCGCCCAGGTCCCCCATTGGCCGGTGGCCGGGTTCGACGTCAGCAATGACAGGTCTCACCGCACGCGCGCGCGCACACACACACAGTCGCTAACATAACTGTTCCATCCCCCAACCCCCACCCCCATACACACACAGCCTGTCATGCTTCTACTGCTCATGCGCTCTGACCCGGGCATCGATTCCTTTTTTCTCCCCCCTGCGCCACCCTTATTTCCCCGCCTGCTCTCCCCAAAGCGGAGTGGGCCAGCTTCTCCTCGAGGTTTCAGGAAGTGAGCCGGCCTGGGGTATGCCTCCATTCACTAAGACTCGGAGGTGGGGAATGGGGACCGTTGCGTTGCACATAACGTCCGGGTGGCAGATCTGCTCACCCTGCACTGAGGTGGTCGAGGGGCACCCGCGCGCTGGGATGATGGCCTGCTTGTCCCGGAAACCGGGTAGAGGCCGAGGCAGGGAGTGAGGGACTTGAAGATGCAGCATACCAGGCGGCCGGGAACGGCGGGAGAAGTAGTAGGCTATTGACCCTTGCGCCTAATTTTATTTCCTCGACTGCTCGAAATTCCCCTTTTCCATCATCTTTCGTTTCCTCTTTCTCTCTCTCATTCTTCTTATCGTCCCACCCTTGCGACCACACCTCGCCTTCTTACTTGGATTCTTTCTTTTCCCCTTCCCCTCCCTTGCTACCTTCTCCTCACGCTCTTCTGCGCTCTTGCCTCGCAGGCCCCTCTTCTGCAGTGCCTGGTGGGGTCAGAGAATCAGACACCCAAGAATCAGACACTGACTTGAGCCAGAAACGAGCCGAGCCGTAGTAGGCCTGGGAAGAGCTGGCCTCGAACTCACCCCAAGCCTGAGAACCTTTCTAGCCACAAATTTCACGGCCCCACGGGCCGTGCGGCCAAAGAAACAAAGGCCAGGGGAAC
>JAQZBX010101127.1:0-11292 GCA_029593785.1 Cabassous unicinctus | reverse complement strand
AAAGATGTACTGTGTTAATAATAGGGGTATGGAAAAAATACGCTAAATTTTCACTATGGACTGTAGTTAGTGGTAATAGTCTGATGATTTTATCTCATAACCTGTACCAAGTGTTCCACAATGGTGTGGTGTGCTGATGAAGTGGTGCTGAATAGGAATCCTGCACAAATGCATGATTGTTTTAAAAGTTCACAATTTCTGTAATTAAAATACATATTTTTAAAAACCATAGCTCTGCTTCTCACTTTGAACTGGTTTGGGGAAGATTCCCCCAGTCACTTCCTTGTGCACCTGTAATAAATCAGATTCTCACTGAGAAACCTGTTTTTCCTTTGTGGTGCCAGAGAAAGTGGGCCCTTCTATTGGAAATAGCCATGCCTATGGTAACACCACATATCCATTAAGGGTTTGATATACATGTAATATAAAAGAGAACATACAATTCATCAATAAAAAGACAAGCAACCCATTTAAAATTTTTGTAAAAGACTTGAATAGATATTTTTCCAAAAAGGAAATACAAATGTACAAAAAGCACATGAAATAAATGCTCAACATTACTATATATTAGGGAAATGTAGAACAAAACTACAATGAGATAACATTTCACACCTTATAGAGTGACTATTACTGAAAAAAAAAAGCAGAGTACTGCAAGAACTGGAAAGGATGTGGAGAACAGGAACACTACTTTACTGTTAGTGGTAATGCATAATGGTGCAGATCTGTGGAAGACAGTTTAGCAATACCTCAAGAAGCAGAATATAGAACTGCCATATGATCCAGCAATCCCATTCTTAGTAATACATTCAGAAGAACTGAAAGAAAGGACATGAACTGACATTTGCACACCAATGACCATAGAAGCATTATTCAGTTGCTAAAATACGGAACCAACCCAAGTGTCCAACAACCAATGAATGGATAAACAAAATGTGGTATATAGCACAACAGAATACTATTCACCTCTAAGAAGAAATGAAATCAGGATGCATATGGTAACATGGATGAACCTAGAGAATGTTATGTTGATTGAAATAAGTCAGAAACAAAGGACAAATATTGTATGGACTCTACAGTATAGCTTACTATAAAATAGAATGTGTGTTGAAAGTGGGAGCTGATGCTTAATGTATGTAGCATTATTAATCAGCTTAATTGTAAAAGTGTGGAAATGAATAAAGTTGTTGAGTTGTGTGATCTCCTTATATATCATGGGTATCAAACCCTTATCAGGTATGTGATTGCCAAGTATTTTCTCCCATTGAGTCAGCTGCCTTTTCACCCATTTGAAAAAGTCCTGTGAGGTGCAAAAGTGTTGAATTTTGATGAGGTCCCATTTATCTATTTTTTTCCCTTTTTTTGCTAGTATTTGGGGTTTAAGGTTTAAGAAACCACCACTTACCACAAGATTTTCAAGATATTTCCTTACATTTTCTTCTAGGAGTTTCATGGTGGTTGTTCTTATATTTAGGTCCTTGATCCATTTTGAATTAATTTTTGTATAAGGTGTGAGATATGAATCGTCTGTCTTTCTTCTGGATATGGCTATCCAGTTCTCCCAGAACCATTTTTTGAATAAACTCTACTAGCCAAGCTGTGTAGGCTTAACAGCTTTGGAAAAAATCATATGACTGTAGACGTTAGAGTTGAATTTTGAGTTCTCATTTTTGTTCCATTGGTCAATTTGTCTGTCCTTATGCCAGTACCATGCTGGTTTTACAACTGTGGCTAAGTAATATGCTTTAAAGTCAGGAAGTGGTAGTCCTCAAAGTTTGTTCTTTATTAAAGACATTTTTGGTAATTCAGGGTGCCTTATCCTTCCAAATGAATTTGATTATTGGTTTTTCAATTTCTACAAAAAGACTTGAGATTTTTGTTGGGATTGCATTGAATCTGTAAATCAGTTTGGGTGGTATTGACATCTTAACAATATTTAGTCTTCCATCCCATGAACACAAAATATCTTTCCATTTATTTAAGTTTTCTTCGGTTTCTTTTAGCAATGTTTTGTATTTTGCAGTTTTCTGAATACAGGCCTTTTATCCTTGGTTAAGTTTATTTCTAAATATTTGATTGTATTTTTTGCTATGATATATGTTTCTTTTTTCTGATCTTCTCATATTGCACATCAGTAGTATATAGAAACACAAATGTTTTTTGCATATTATGCTTGTATCCTGCTATTTTGAACTCATCTCATAATTATAGTACCTTTGATATGGATTTTGGAGGAGAATCTAGATACAAGGTCATGTCATCAGTGAATAGTGAAAGGTTTATTATTCCTTTCTGAATTGGGTGCCTTTAATTTTTGCCTAGCATAATTGCTCTAGCTAGCACGTTTTGCTGAATATTGAATAATAATTGGGACAGTGGGCATCCTTTTCTTGTTCCTTATCTCAGCAGGAACGTTTTCAGTCTTTTAACATTAAGTACTATGATAGCTGTAGGTTTTTCTTATATGCACTTTACCATATTGAGAAAGTTTCCTTCTATTCCTATCTTTTGGGGCAATTTTATCAAGAAAGAGTGCTGTATTTTGTCAAAAGCCTTTTCTGCATCAATCAAGAGGATTATATAATTTTTCATCTTGAATTGATCGATGTGATTTATTACACTAAATGATTTTCTTGTGTTGAATTATACTTGCATACTTGGGATAAAAACCACTTGTTTGTGGTGTATAATTCTTTTATTGTGCATTTGGATTCAGTTCTCAAGTATTTTGTTGAGGATTTTAGCATCTGTATTCATTAGAGAAATTGTTCTATAACATTGTTTTTAAATAGTATCTTTATCTGGTTTTGGTATTAGTGTAATGTTTGCTTTACAAAATGAGTTTGGTAGCATTCTTTCTTGTTCAATTTTTTGAAAGACATTGAGGAAGATTGGTAGTAGGTAGTGTTTGAATGAATGGTGGAATTTATCCCTGATGCTATCTAGTCCCAGTCTGTTTTCTTTGGCAGATTTTTGATGACTGTTTCAGTCTCTTCACTTTTGATTACTTTGTTGAGATTATCTATTTCTTCTAGGGTCAGTGTAGGTGTTTGTGTGTTTATAAGAATATGTCCATCTCTTGTACATGGTGTAGGTTTTTGGGATGCATTTGTTCATAGTGTCCTTTTATGATCTCTCTTATTTCTCAGGGGTCAGTGTTAATGCCTGCCCTCCTTTCTGATTTTATTTATTGGCATCTCCTTTCCCATTTTCTTTGTCAATCTAGCTAAGGCTTTGTCAAGTTTGTAGATCTTCTCAAAGAATAAACTTTTGCTTTTGTTGATTCTCTCTATTATTTTTTTGTTGTTATCAATTTCATTTCTTTCTTCTCTGATATTTTCTCTTTCCTTCTTTTGTCTTCATTTGGCATCACTTTGCTGTTCTTTTTCTAGTTTCTTCCTGTGTTCAGTTAGGTCTTCAATATTACCTCTTTTTTCCATTTTAATGTAAGCATTGAGGGCTAAAAATTTCCTTCTCAGCACTTGTTTGTGGTGTCCAATAGGTTTTGATATATTGGGTTCTCATTTTCATTCACCTCAAGATATTTTCTGAATTCTCTTGAAATTTATTCTTTGACCCACTGATTATTTAAGAGCATGTTGTTTAATCTTTCTCTATTTATGAATTTTCCTATTTTCTGCCTTATTTATTTGTACTTTTATTCCATTATAATCAGAGAAAGTGTTCTGTATAATTTCAATCTTTTTAAATTTCTTGAGACTTGTCTTGTGACCCTAAATATGGTCTAGCTTGGAGATGTATCCATGAGCAATTGAAAAGAATGTATATCCTGCTATTTTGGGGAGTAATGCTCTATAGATAACTGTTAAGTCTAGTTCATTTATCATATTACTCAAGCTTTCTCTTTATCCTCTGTTCTGATGTTCTATCCAATATTGAGTGTAGTGTATTGAAGTCTCCAGCTATTATTGTAGACACATCTATCTATCCCTTCATCTTTGCCAGTGTGTGTCTCAATATCTTGGCACTGAGATTAGGTGCTTAAATATTTATTATAGTTATTTCTTCTTGCTGAATTACTCCTTTTATTTATATATAATGATCTTCTTCATCCCTTATAGTAGTTTCCATTTAAAATCAATTTTGTCCAATATTAATATTGCTACTCCAGCTCTTTTTTTGTTTACTATTTGTATGGAATATATTTTTCCAACCTTTATCATTCAACTTTGTTATGTCCTTACATCTGAAGTGAGTCTCTTGTAGACAACATATAGATGGCTCATATTTTTTTAATCCATATTATCAGTCCATCTTTTTATTGGAGACTTCAAACCATTAACATTCAATATTATTACTGTAAATGCAAAATATACTTCACATACTTTGACTTTTGGCTTTCTGTTGTCATATTGTACTATTGTCTATCTTTTATCCTTTAATTTAAGCATTCTAATAATCTTCATCTCTACACTCTTCTCCATGTCTCTTGCCCTTGTTTCATCCATTCAGGCTGCAGCACTCCCTTTAGTATCTCTTGTAATTCTAGTCTTGTAATAATATATTCTATCAGTTTTTGTTTCTCTATGAAGACTTTGAACTCACCTTCATTTTTGATGAACAGAATTGCCTTATACAGAATTCTTGGCTCGCAGTTTCCTCTTTTAGTATCTTAAATACATCATATTACTTTCTTCTCTCCTCCATGGTTTCTGATGAGAGGTCTGCAGTTACTCTTATCGAGGTTCCTTTGTATGTGATGCTTTGTTTTTCTTTTGCTGCTTTCAGAATCTTCTTTTTATCTCTGATATTTGTCATTCTGAATAGTAGTATGCCAGAGTTTGTCTGTTCAGATTTATTCTGTTTGGTGCTTTGTCTTTCTTTGATATTGATATTTATATGTTTCTTAAGAGTAGGGAAGCTTTCAGTCATTAATTCCTTAAATAATCTTTCTGCCACTTTTCCATTTTCTTCTCCTTTCAGGAAACCAATAATGCATAAATGCTTTTGTGTTCATTGCCATTCAATTCCCTGAGAAACTATTCTATTTTTTCCAGTCTTTTCACTTTCTGTTCTCCTGAATCTTTCAGTTCAGATGTTCTGTCTTCAAAATCAATAATAATGTCTTTCAGCAATTCAAATCTGCTCTTAGTCACCTCTAATGTATTTTTGGCACCTCTAAATTTTTCTTTAATATATTTTTATTGAAGTATACTATTCACATATGAACATTCATAAACAATAAGTGTATAGTAAAACTCACGAATTTACAAAATAAACATGCACAACATCATACAGTGGTCCCATACTTCTCCCCTCAACAACTTGCACTTTTGTGATACAACCTCTAATGTATTTTAATATAATCGATCATGTCATTCATTCCCATAAGGGCTCTTCTTTGCAGGCTTTCATAGTGTTCTTATGCTCACACAATGTCTTCTTAATATCCTTTATCTCTTTAGACATTTTTTTTCAGTTCTTTAAATTGATTTAGGAGAGTTGTTTGACTATCAATGATTAATTGTCTTAAATTCTGTATCTCTTCAAGATATTTGATTTTTTCCTTTGGCTGAGCCATCTCTTCCTGTTTCCTAGTATGACTTTGAATTTTATGCTGATGTCTAGGCATCTGGTATGTTGGTGAATTTACTTGGATGGTTAATTTCTCTCTCTTGCCATTTTAAAAAAATCATTCATTCATAGCTCCTCTATTATGTTTGTTTCAGCTTATCCTAAATCTTTAAAATTGCCCAATTTAAGTTATCAAAATTGTGCCAGGGACTCACTAATGGGGTGCAGATTGTGTCCCAGAAGTTAGAGAACAAATAACCAAGTGCAGTTTTTGCCCATTTAATTTCCAGAATGGCCAGCAGATGGCACTAGTTTGGGCAACTTTCCACAGAGAGGTATTTTGGTTTTCATTTGTTTTGATCAGGCTAGAGCTGAGATTCAAAGTGGACTCTTCTGGCTGAATTCAGTGAAGAAAAGCACCCTAACTCCCCCTACCTTTTCCCTTTTAACAGCTGACAGGGAGGAAGATGTCTGCTCCACTCTCAGTGTGCTGCAATGAGCCAGGGATATTACCCACCCTTAATATCTTAGGGGTGGGGGATGGGAGCCCTTCCTGGTGGCAGGAGGTTTTGTAACTCACAGTTTATTGTTTAAGATTCTTCCTCTCTCTGTCTCTCACCCTCCGGGAGTTGTGTAGCACTGTCCTTGTCTACTGACTCTCAAAACAAGACCCTCTGACCATGTTTGCCTTTTTCTCCATTGATTTTGTGAGGAGCTGAGACTTCCCTGTCTAATCTGATGCTATCTTCCCATAATCCCACATACATTCTTATACCTTTTTGAAAACACAAAGAAAAAGGAAGCACATGAAGTCTATGCTCTTTTGGATCTTCCACTATACTGGAGAATTCAGAATATATGTTAATCACTGTGTGTATACCCTAATGTGTCCTGAATCCATTATAATTTAATTATTATGGGAATCCATTATAATTTAATCAGTTTAAGAGGATAAGTTTTTGTGGCATATGTAAGATTTTACAGAGAATGGGTCAGGAAGAAACTTACATGTTGGACAAGGAACAGAATCAGGATTGAAGTGTGTACATTTTATTTTTTAAGAAAGAGCTCAAAACCCTAAGCTCTAGAACAGTAAAGAGAAGACTACCAACAAGAAAAGTGAGACAGGGACCTGCTTTATCTTTTACTAGACCAGATAAAAACCACTGTATTCTAATAGATATGGGAAATGTACAAGATTAGCAGGTAGAGAAGGGAGTGATGTGGAGTGCATGACAAGGCAGATGAAGCAAGAACACCTGCTCAATCCATGGCCTGTGAGAGTGCCCCATCTCCAACCTCATGCTTCCATTGTCTCTCCAATCATAGGAACTGTTTCCATCAGCAGGGACTGGCCTTCTTTTTAATCTATTTTTACCTTTAGTGCCAGGGCTTTCAAACTTTTCACCATTTCTCACCTTCAAAAATAGTTTTAACTTGGTGAACTCCAGTACAGAAATGGACACATACACACATGACTGAACAGGCAGATTCATGAATTTATTTGTATTTACCCATACTATGTTTGAGGCAATCTACTTCTTATGGGTGTATTCTATAATTTTGAAAATGTAGTCTTGTTTTACATATAGGTTCTCATCTTGAAATGTGAAAAACTTGTCCCTAGCATGACTTCACACCTCTTTAATATTTCATTGCTTCTTCTCTTTCAATAATTCTTTTATCTATGAAATTACCTTCTTTCATTCATTCACACAATGTATATTTTTTTCCTTTATTTTTGAAGAAGCTTTATATAGAAACAAAGTGGTGAATATGGGAATCCATTATAATTTTTTGTAATATTTATGTAATCTAAAGCTTTTTCAAAAATAAAAAAACAATTATAAAAAGGGGATTCTCGTGTACCTAACCCTTCCTCGCTCATGTTTTCCTATATTAATAACATATTTCATTAGTGTCATACATTTGTTACAATTGATGAACATATATTGCAACATTGCATCTAACCATGTTCTATACTTTACATTATGGTTTACACTTTTCAAAGCTTAATTTTATAGGTTTTCACTAAATGTATAACAGCATGTATCTGTCAATACATTTTTTCCAGAATAATCCCAACATCCCCAAAATGCACCAAGTTACATCTATTCTTCCCTCTCCCTCCCATCAGAAGCTCTGGTGACCACCATCTTAATACCAATGTTATGAGTACTTCCATTCCTAGAATAATAATAAATTTACTTTAGTCCATATTTTCATTCCCCCTTATGTTTGTTCACTTCTCAACCTTGAGGAATTTGGGATGGTGATCCCCCATCAGCTACTTATTTTGATTTGGCTCAGATCCCATGGGGTAAATGGATGGAACTGTTTTGATTACATTGTAGATACTCTCTAATTTTTGTGATGGGCATTTCCCATCATCATCCATTTGCTAGTTGTCCTAGATAAGTATGATGAACTGCAGAGTGGGTGTTGGCTGAAATGCTGCTGAGAGTCAGGGCTCAATTGGCATATGAACATCTAGATGATTTAAGTCTCTGGGACATATTTTTAATGTTTATAGTGCTAATTATAAATTTAAATAAAACGGACAGATGCTATGATTAGGAAAATTATAAATGAGTCTAACTATGATACATTGGAGATATAGGTTATCATAATCCAAGGTAAAGCTCACCAAAAGGGTGCCAATTTTCTGGGGTTTTCTGCCCTGCCTATAGTGACTGTCTCTAGTGGCCTCAAAGCTACCCATGATTGAGGCAATGTTTACTGTGGCAGGCAGTGAGAACTTCCTGAGACATGTATAAGCATAATCTCTTGAAAGAACTTTTGACTTACTTTGAAATATCTTAGATGTAAAAATTCATTTCCATTTAATATTTCCCTCTTCTGGTCTAGGTCTTTTTCCAAAAGCATGACTATTAGTGCTTGGTAATAATCCCTTGGTGCCAGAAAGACTCATCCCCAGGAGTCATGTGCCATGCCAGGGGGAAAGTAGTGAGTTTATATGATGAGTTTGGCTTAAAGAAATGTCACATTTGAACAACAAGGAGGTTTTCAGGACACAACTTTTAGACAGTATATATTACTAGGGTAAGCTTCAATTTCACAACAACAACAAATTAGGAACCCCTAAGTACCAGCATCAATATCAACAACCTTGCATGTTGGTCTTCCCTCCTTTACTAGTATTGCCCATGTACTCCAGAGATTATTGTCACTTTTCCATTGGTTATTCTGTGGATCTCCACCTCCTGACACAATACTCAATGTTCATTTGAACACATCATATTCCAGAGGCATGCCCCAGGTGCACCTCTCCCATACATCCTTTCACTACTGACATCCCACAGAACTGATTTTCCCTTACAACATTTGCAACCATTCTGCAATCCAAAACCTCCCACAAAACAAAGCCAAAATAAAATATAATTTTCAAAAATTATAAAAACTTATTTTTCCATTGTGCCATTCACCACCTTATGTCCCGTTATCTTTTATGTATATTGGTTATTTTTTATGTATATTGGTATTTTCCTCTGTGTCTTATTTTTTTCACTTCATTTTCCAAGAACTTTATGTTACAGAAAAGTCACATAGAAAATGTAGGGGATTCTCATATACACCATTTCCCTTCCAAATACTTCCCTATCAATAACTTCCTTCATATGTATGGTGCATTTGTATCAATTGATGAATATCAAAGCATTGAAACTAACCATGTTCAATGGTTTACATTATCATTTGCATTTTGTACCGTACACTTACAAGTTTTGACAAAATGTATAATGACCTGTATCCATCTTTTAAGATCAAGCAGAACAATTCCAATGCCCCTAAATGCCCTATATTCTGCCAATTCGTCCCTCCCCAGCCCCTCAGAACCTATGGCAAGCACTAAGTTGTCAATTTTTAAAAATAAATTTAAAAGTTACCTGCATTAATATTGAGGGCTTAACATACTGATCTGTTTTGTTGTATTAGATGCTGCCTGTGTACTAGAGATGTTCTCACTCCTCTATTTGGGGACATAGCAGGACTACTCGAGATGGGAGTTTAATATTTTCTTGTTTATTCTGTGGGTCTCCATCCAGTGAGATAACAGTCAATAACAAGATGATTACATTTATATTCCATAAAAGCATGACCCAAGTATACACTATCACTCATATTGCCCAACCCCCAACACCTTCCACCAGTAACCTTCTCCTATCATATTTGCCAAAAGAACACTCCCACAATTGTAATTTTAAACACAGACTTAAAATCCCCAGTGTTCATCTGTTCCTTCCTTCTGACCTCTGCCCCATTTCCATGCATAGACTAACCCAAATCCTCATCCTGTTTACCCTCATATTCCAGCACTGCCAATCCCACTCACATCCCTACACCACCTTCCATGCCATCCAGTGCAAAACTACCCCCTTCTACCTTACAATGGGTTTTGTCATATTGAGAATCAGCTCACCACACCCTACTGCCTTTCTATCTTCTTGCAATCTATCTTCCAGATGCTAGCTCTCTGAGTCTGCTTAGTATGCTTAGATTATATCAGTGGCATCATGTAATACTTGGCATTTCATGACTGGCTTACTTCACTCAACATAAGCTCTTCAAATTTTATCCATGCTGTTGTGTGTGTCAGTACTTCATTCCTTCTTACAACTGAGTAATATTTCATTGTATTTACTATTTCACTATCCATTCATTTGTTGATGGACACTTGGGTTGCTTCCAACTTTTGGCAATAGTGAATAATTCTGCTATGAAGTATTGGTGTTCATATATCTGTTCAAGCCCTGCTTTCAATTATTCTGGGTATACGCTCAGCACTGGGATTGCTGGATCACATGGCAATTTTATAGTTAACTTTCTGAAGAACCACTAAACCATCTTCTGCAGTCGATGCACCATTCTACATTCCAACCAGCAGCAGATGAGTGTTCTCATTCCTCCACATCTTCTCCAAAACTTGTAGATTTCTGTTTTTACAATAGCAGCCATTCTAACAGGTGTAAGATACTATGTCTCCTGAATTGTCTAGTGGCTAGGATTCGGTGTTTTCACAAAATTTTTAATTATTCAGCTTCTTTTAGAAACAAGGCACCAACTGATCTGGTTTACCAGAACAAATCTATGTAGAACATTGCTACATCCTTCAAAGAACTCAGTCTTGTAGATAGAAGACATAAAGTTCAATTAAAGTAACACACAGGAACAGTCTTTGCCACACAAATTGTGTGTGCAAGAATTTTTCATATTATGGTGATGTTGAGGATCCGTTTAAAAAAAGAGATAACTCCAGGCTAACATGAATGGTTGTTGGAATTTCCAAAAGGAAAAGGAGAGATAAAATTTTAAATTCAAAATGGAACTCTCAGAGAGATCTAAACAAAGGGAACAATCTTTATCAATTCACTTAGTATAGAAACTACAGAGATATGGAGAAGGAAAAATTCAGCTTCAATGTCTTGGACATCAGTGTCTGTAAGGACAGCACACAGGTTGAGGGGACAGTAGTAGATTGCCCAGGGAGGGTCAAGCTTGCAATGAAACTGTGGTATTTTGACTTCTTTGTTCAGGTGCAAATCACAGGAATTTCAAGTTATGGAATTTCAAGATCACCTTTCTCATATAGAAAGAGCCTTCTGGGTCAATGTAAGTACCAGCTAGAGGGTTGCCTGGTTTGCAATTGTTGGGAGAAATGATAAGGAAATGAAATAGGAACTTTGAATTAGGGACAGGATGGTGCAGGAAGAATGAAAATTTGAAGTGTAAGAAAAATCA